>ONZH01008626.1:0-72140 GCA_900303285.1 Rhinella marina
GAGGCAATATCTAATATGTATACTTTTATTTATTTAAGTGTGACACAATATTTTTGAAGCACAAAAAAAAAAAATCACATTTTAGTGTCTCCATAGTCAGAGAGCTGTAATTTTTTTATTTTTTGGGCGATTGTCTCAGATAGGGGCTTATTTTTTGCGGGATGAGATGACGATTAGATTGGTACTATTTTTGGGGGCATACGCTTTTTTGATCGCTTGGTATTACAATTTTTGTGATGAAATGTGACAAAAAATGGCTTTTTTTAGACAGTTTTTATTTTTTATTTTTTACAGTGTTCACCTGAGGGAAGAGATCATGCTATATTTTTGTAGAGCAGGTTTTTACGGACGTGGCGATACCTAAGGGTGGGTTCACATCAGCGTTATGCTTTCCGTTTGTGTTTTCCGTTATAACATGGTTATAACGGAAAATAACGGAAACCATAAGACGGAAGTCAAAACGGAAGCCTTTAGAGGCATTCCGTTTTGATCCGTCATAATAGAAGCCTATGAGAATCATAACGGATCCATTTGGTTCCCGTTATGCAAGACGGAAAACAAAGTCCTGTCGACAGGACTTTTTTTTCCGTTCTGCATAACGGAACTCAGATGGATCCGTTATGATTCTCATAGGCTTCTATTATGACGGATCAAAACGGAATGCCTCTAAAGGCTTCCGTTTTGACTTCCGTCTTATGGTTTCTGTTATAACCATGCTATAACAGAAAACACAAACGGAAAGCATAACGCTGATGTGAACCCACCCTAACATGTATACTTATTTTTATTTTTTTAAGTTTTACACAATAATATCATTTTTTAAACAAAAAAAATAATGTTTCAGTGTCTCCATAGTCAGAGAGCTGTAGTTTTTTTATTTTTGGGGCGATTGTCTCAGGTAGGGGCTCATTTTTTCTGGGATGAGATGACGATTAGATTGGCACTATTTTTGGGGGCATACGCTTTTTTGATCGCTTGGTATTGCAATTTTTGTGATGAAATGTGACAAAAAATGGCTTTTTTTTAGACAGTTTTTATTTTTTATTTTTTACAGTGTTCACCTGAGGGGAGAGATCATGCTATATTTTTGTAGAGCAGGTTTTTACGGACGTGGCAATACCTAACATGTATACTTATTTTTATTTTTTTTAAGTTTTACACAATAATATCCTTTTTGAAACAAAAAAAATCATGTTTCAGTGTCTCCATAGTCAGCGATCTGTAGTTTTTTTATTTTTTTTGGGCGATTGTCTCGGGTAGGGGCTCATTTTTTGCGGGATGAGATGACGGTTAGATTGGTACTTATTTTGGGGGCATACGCTTTTTTGATCGCATGGTATTACGTTTTTTGTGATGAAATGTGACCAAAAATGACTTTTTTTTAGACAGTTTTTATTTTTATTTTTTACAGTGTTGACCGGGCGGGCTGGACCATGTGATATTTTAATAAAGCAGGTTTTTACAGATGTGGCGATACCTAATATGTATATATTATTTTTTTTTTCTATTTTTATGTGTTTCTTTATGGGGAAGGGGCTTTTTTTTATTGAAACTTTATTAATTTTTTTTTTTTTGTTAAAACACTTTTATTTAACTTTTTTTTTTACATTTCTCTTATGTCCCAGTAAGGGACTTTAACATTTCAGGGTCTGATCCCTGATTGAATGCAGCACAATACATCTGTATTGTGATGCATTCAACTGTCAGCGTCTCACACTGTGAGACGCTGACCGTTGCCTAGGAGACCTGGGTTGCCTGGGTCTCCTGGGCTTCCGTAGATGGGAGTCCCGATGCCTCTGGGCAAGGCATCGGGGCTTCCATCTCAGCCATCGGGCCCCCCCCACCGCCTCACAGGGACCCGATGGCTTTAACAGCTGCCGCAATTACCTTGTATGCCGCGGTCAGCGTGACCGCGGCATACAAGGGGTTAATCCGCCGGCATCGGTGTAATCACCGGTGCTGACAGATACAGCAGAGGCCCGGCTGTTAGTATCAGCCAGGCCCCTGCTTCAGATTGCGGCAGCAGCACCACCTTAAACCTAAGGTCCGCAAAATGCGGAACACATATTGCCGGTGTCCGTGTTTTGCGGATCGCAAAACACACACGGACGTGTGAATGTACCCTAATACAACTACAGGAGGCGGGTGCCGGCACAGGACCACATAGCCGGCACCTGACCTGTATTATAGGGAGCTGCAATCAGTGGTAGTTAACCCCTCAGGTGCGGCACCCGCCTTCTGTAGTTGTATTAAACGTAGTTATCATCATTGGTGGCGCAGTGCGCCCTCCCCAGTAATAAAAACCCCAACCGGTATAATGTGTGTGCCCCCATCAGACCCCAGATCAGCCCACCGTGCCCCCATCAGACCTCAGACCAGCCTATTGTGGCCCCATCAGACCTTAGATCAGCCCATTGTGGCCCCATCAGACCTCAGATCAGCCCATTGTGCCCCCATCAGACCTCAGATCAGCCCACTGTGCCCCCCATCAGACCTCAGACCAGCCCACTGTGCCCCTCATCAGACCTTAGATCAGCCCACTGTGCCCCCATCAGACCTCAGATCAGCCCACTGTGCCTCCATCAGACTTCAGATCAGCCCACTGTGCCCCCATCAGACCTCAGATCAGCCACTCTGCGCCCATCAGAATAAAATAAAAAAATCTCTTACCTGTCCTGCGCCGCGGCTCCGCTTCGGGTCCAGTGCTCTTCTGTCCTCCCGCCTTCTGTAGTTGTATTAAACGTAGTTATCATCATTGGTGGCGCAGTGCGCCCTCCCCAGTAATAAAAACCCCAACCGGTATAATGTGTGTGCCCCCATCAGACCCCAGATCAGCCCACCGTGCCCCCATCAGACCTCAGACCAGCCTATTGTGGCCCCATCAGACCTTAGATTAGCCCATTGTGGCCCCATCAGACCTTAGATCAGCCCACTGTGGCCCCATCAGACCTCAGATCAGCCCATTGTGCCCCCATCAGACCTCAGATCAGCCCACTGTGCCCCCCATCAGACCAGCCCACTGTGCCCCTCATCAGACCTCAGATCAGCCCACTGTGCCCCCATCAGACCTCAGATCAGCCCACTGTGCCCCCATCAGACCTCAGATCAGCCCACTGTGCCCCCATCAGACCTCAGATCAGCCCACTGTGCCCCCATCAGACCTCAGATCAGCCACTCTGCGCCCATCAGAATAAAATAAAAAAATCTCTTACCTGTCCTGCGCCGCGGCTCCGCTTCGGGTCCAGTGCTCTTCTGTCCTCCCGGCGCTGCACTATCACCTGACTGCGTGCAGCGTCAGGTCAGAGTGAGCGCACTACGTCCTGACGCTGTACGCCGTCAGGACAGTGCAGAGCCGCCCGGAAAGACAGAGGAGCGTCGGAGCAGAGCCGCGGCGCAGGACAGGTAAGGGATTTGTTTTATTTTATCTTATCTACGGGCTTCTTTTTGTAATAGAAGGCGATCAAAATCTCCGCCCCTTTGGGATTTCTTGATATGTTCAATGCCCTGAAAATAGACACTTTCCACCTTACCCTGATGGTGATCCAGTACATGGCGAGCAATCGGCGTATCATTAGCTTTTCTAATATCGGAGACATGCTCCCCTATTCTCCTCCTAAGCTCCCGCTTTGCAGGTACATGTCATCAGGTAAACAACCCCCGTGGTCTTGCAGTTGATAAAGGACCTGATAAAAAAAAACAGGTCATTGGTGTTTCTGCCAAAGAACGACTTCCCCTTCTTGATGTATCTGTAGAATTTGCAGGAACCATATGGATAAGTACCTGTCGTGGAACTCTTTAACCAGGATTGCGGGGCTGGACTCTGATATAGGCTATGTACCAGACGGTCGTGCAAATTTTGACTGCGACGGTATGTGATAGCCGGAGTACTGGGGATATAATTGCCTATATCTGGGTCCGAGAGAAGAATATCCCAATTGTCTGCCAAAAGTTGACGAATTTCTGAATGCGCCTTATCATATGTGCCAATAATTCTAACAGTTTCTGACTGTACATCTCTGGACTTAGGACATAAGAGTTGTTCCCGGGTCGCGCTCACAGAGTGTTGGTACGCACGTTTAAGAATGTGTTGCGGATATCCACGATGGGTGAATCTCCGTCTCAGATCTTGTGCCGCAGATCTGAAACCAGCCATTTCAGAACAATTCCTGCGGATCCGCAAGTATTGGCCTTTAGGAATACCCCTTTCCAGGGCAATAGGAATACCACTATCCCAGGCCAATAAGTTGTTAGTGGCCATAGGTTTTCTGAACACGTGTAGAAATCTGGCCTGTATCACTGATGGTCACTGTCAGATCCAAGAAAGTGATCTGTTTGTCATGGATTTCTGAAGTGAAAAACAGGCCGAATTGATTCGCGTTGAGGGCAGACACAAATTCCTGGAACCCCATCTTATCCGCCTTCCACAAAAGTATTACATCATCGATGTAACGGAGCCAAAGGGGAATAGATGATGTGAAGTGTTCAAGGGATTCATTAAACACCACCTCCTTCTCCCACCAGCCTAGGTAGAGATTTGCAAAAGTGGGGGCACAGGGGCTCCCCATTGCAACTCCCCTGAGCTGGTGGAAGATTCGTCCGTCAAAGAATTATGTGTCAAGATGAATTGTAATAACTCCATCACGAACAGATTATGGCGCCCTAGATGTTCGCCCCGCTGTCGGAGGAAGTCGAAGACCGCTCTACAGCCAAGATCATGTGGGATGGAACTGTACAGTGCCTCAACATCATTTCCACACCCAGGAAAGCTGGGTACTTCTACAAAATGTACAGAATACACAAAATAACACGTTAATTAAACACCAAATAGCAACTCATGGTCCCAACCCCATTTATAAGGCAAGAAATCCCACTTATTAAACCTGACAGGGCATACCTGCTAAGTGAAAACCATTTCAGGTGACTACCTCTTGAAGCTCATCAAGAGAATGCCAAGAGTGTGCAAAGCAGTAATCAAAGCAAAAGGTGGCTACTTTGAAGAACCTAGAATATAAGACATTTTCAGTTGTTTCAAACTTTTTTGTTAAGTATATAATTCCACATGTGTTAATTCATAGTTTTGATGCCTTCAGTGTGAATCTACAATTTTCATAGTCATGAAAATACAGAAACCTCTTTGAATGAGAAGGTGTACTTTTGGTCTGTACTGTACAGTGATGCCATAGGTGTGCCAAGGGGGGTTCCAAACGAATTCAAAGCCAGAGATCAAGTAGCTGCAGGATGGGAATCCCCAAGTTACAAAACAAATTACCTAGAGAAAGGGAAAGATGGTTACCAAAACCCAAATAAGTCCAGGTACAAAGGGTGGTAACCCACAAGGGGTTACTGGTCTCAAACTGGTGAAAATTCCCAACCCCCCTTTCCCCTGGGTGATGGTAACTTGTAGGAAGGGAAAGTGTCTGAACAAGTAAAAACATCAGTATTTAGGGGGGATTGTTAGGGCAGATATACATTGTTCTATAAATTGGTAATGAGGAAATACTGAGTTTCCCCATGTTCAGACATCTGGACATATATCTTGGCTGTCATGGTATAGACAGTGTCTTATTGTATTCTCCTTAAAGGGATTCTGTCAGCAGCATTTCACATATTGAGTTATTTATACCATTGGATTTGGCCAGTTATAAGCAGTTCTAAATTGTAATTGTTATAGGTCACAGAGGCAGTTTTTGTGGTAAAAAAACGATTTTTAGTAGCTGTCACTCACTGTAAATAAGGAGCCCAAGGGGAGTTCCCAACCGTTGAAGGAGCCCGGGCTCGGCGATTCCTTGGAGCCCAGGCACGCCCACCTACTTAATATTCACTTCACTGACTCGCTCAGTGAAGCTCCGGCTCGGACGAAATCCCGCGCATGCGCAGTACATCCAGAGGCCTGCGCCCGTGCAGTCTGCGGGCGCAGGCCTCTGGATGTACTGCGCATGCGCGGGATTTCGTCCGAGCCGGAGCTTCACTGAGCGAGTCAGTGAAGTGAATATTAAGTAGGTGGGCGTGCCTGGGCTCCAAGGAATCGCCGAGCCCGGGCTCCTTCAACGGTTATGCAATTTTAAGATGGTCTCTACATTCTGGATTCATGTGCAAAGATATACACTGAGTGCAAAATTCTACACTATGACAAAAAGCAGCCAATGGGACATCTACACATGTGTGAAGAGGAACAAAGGAGCTTATGTTGATTGGACTGTTACTATACGACCACCCTACTTGCCTTGTTTAACCCTTTCAGTACCGGAGGTTTTTTCGGTTATGCATTTTCGTTTGGCGCTCCCTGCCTTCAAACAGCCATAACTGTTTTATTTTTCTGTTCACATAGCTGTATGAGGGCTTGTTTTTTGCGGGACAAATTGCATATGGTGTAGTGGGAAGCGGGTAAAAAATTCCAAATCAGGTGAAATTGCAAAAAAAACGCTATTC
The DNA here is from genome assembly GCA_900303285.1 of Rhinella marina. Lineage (NCBI taxonomy): Eukaryota > Metazoa > Chordata > Amphibia > Anura > Bufonidae > Rhinella > Rhinella marina. Next base: position 6,430 of record ONZH01008626.1, read on the forward strand.
CGCTACAGTTCTGCGGGTTTCTTATTTACAGCGTTCGATGTTCATTAAAACTGACCAGTTACTTTCATTCTACTGGTCAGTACGAATCCGGCGATACCTAATATGTATAGTTTTTCCTGCGTTTTGATAGTGATAAAATAATTATAAAGTTGGCCTTTTTTTTTTTTTTCTTTTTGTTGTCATATCTTGACCCCTATAACTTTTTGGTATTTATGTGTACTGGGCTGTATGGGGGCTCATTTTTTGCGGGGCGATCTGAAGTTTTTATTGATACCATTCTGGGGTGTGTATGACTTTTTGATCACTTTTTATTTAATTTTTTTTAATTTGGACGCTTTTTTCCGCCACACAATTAGCCGTATTGGAATTTTTTTTTATATTTTAAAAGTACTGGCGTTTTCGGTCACGGTGATACCCATGATGTCTATATTTATTGTTATTTAGGTATTTATTTTTTAATTATACGGAAAGGGGGGTGATTTGAACTTTTATATAGTTTTTATTTTTTACATTAACTTTTTTTTTCATTTTTTTGTGATTATTTTAAAGCTCAAATATGAGCTAATATATTGTGTTTTTTTTTTTTCTTTATGAGCAATCAGGGATTTACTAGATGGAGATAAATCCAAGAATTGCTCATTTCTTATCCTGGCCTGCCATCTAGTGGCCAGAATAAGAATTGCACTTTGAAAGCTGTAAACCTCATCAGCGAAGTTTACAGCTTTCAGATCGCGTACAGACACCCCGATTGGCCACACAGGGTGTCTGTACACCGCCCGGAAGCATACGCTTCCGGGTAAAGACGCAACTAGATGCCGTGATCACGTGTGATCACGGCATCTAAAGGCCCAGCAAGACGCCGCCGATGGGGTAAGTAGCTGCAAGTCTCTGCTGTTAGAGACTTGCCGGCCATGACGCCCGCCGCACGAGTCTAAGGGTTAAAGTATCTTGTGTAAAATAAACAGGCCCTCCAGTCTCAGGCAGCATAGCATGAGAGAAGGTCTTTAAAACTGACTCTGTGTCCGTTTCAATCGCCTCGCGTGTACACATGCTATTTTGAATCCGAAACAGGCAGTTGAACCCTGAGGACACCTTAAGTCCCCCTTATCAACATAATATATCAGCCTGCACTTGTTCACATCTGCATTGGAGACTGCATTTGGAGCCTCTGTTGCAGATTCTCTCGAAAGACCGGACAAAAAAGTCTTGTAAACAGGAGTTTTGTCTGGTAAAAATACAGGCTCTTGAATGGAATCTGAATGGACTCCATCATAGTCAGTAGAGTCTGTTCAGCTTCTTCCCTGTCAGTTAGGCTGGGTTCACATCATACATTTAACCCCTTAACCCTTTCAGTACCGGAGGTTTTTTCGGTCATGCATTTTCGTTTTGTGCTCCCTGCCTTCAAACAGCCATAACTCTTTTATTTTTCTGTTCACATAGCTGTATGAGGGCTTGTTTTTTGCGGGACAAGTTGTACTTTCCAACGCCACCATTTAATATTGCATATGGTGTAGTGGGAAGCGGGAAAAAATTCCAAATCAGGTGAAATTGCAAAAAAACCGCTATTCCGCTACAGTTCTACGGGTTTCTTATTTACAGCGTTCGATGTGCATTAAAACTGACCCGTTATTTTCATTCTACTGGTCAGTACGAATCCGGCAATACCTAATATGTATAGTTTTTCCTGCGTTTTGATAGTGAAAAAAAATTAGAAAGTTGCCCTTTTTTTTTTTTTTTTTTTCCTTGTCATATCTTGACCCCTATAACTTTTTGGTATTTATGTGTACAGAGCTGTATGGGGGCTCATTTTTTGCGGGACAATCTGAAGATTTTATTAATACCTTTTTATTAATGACTTTTTGATCACTTTTTATTTAATTTTTTTTAGAAAAAAAAAGCGACAAAAAACGGCAAATCGCCATTTGGACGGTTTTTTCCGCCACACAATTCGCCGTATTGGATTTTTTTTTTTATATTTTAAAAGTACGGGCGTTTTCGGTCACGGTGATACCCATGATGTCTATATTTAGTGTTATTTAGGTATTTATTTTTTACTTATACGGAAAGGGGGGTGATTTGAACTTTTATATCTTTTTTATTTTTTAACATTTTTTTTATTTTTTTTTTTACTATTTGAATGCTCAAATATGAGCTTATATATTGTGGCTTTTTAATTTTCTTTATGAGCAATCATGGATTTACTAGAGGCAGTTAAATCCATCAATTGCTCATTTCTTATCCTGGCCTGCCATCTAGTGGCCAGAATAAGAATTGCACTTTGAAAACTGTAATCCTCACCAGCGAGGATTACAGTTTTCATATGGTGTACAGACACCCCGATTGGCCACACGGGGTGTCTGTACACCACCCGGAAGCAAACGCTTCCGGGTTTAGACGCAACTAGATGCCGTGATCACGTGTGATCACGGCATCTAGTCACCCCGGAAGACGCCGCCGGTACAGTAGGTAGCGGCAAGTCTCTGCTGTTAGAAACAGCAGAGACTTGCCGGCCATGACGCCCGCCGCACCCGCGAGCGGGCGCCATGTGCCCGCATCGTACCAGCGCCGTACATGTACGGCGCCGGTACTGTAAGGGTTAAGGACCCATGACGTACATGTACAGCATGATCGGACGGGTGTAGGAGCTGCGCAAGCCCGATCAGTGGCGGGGATCCAGCAGTCTCAGATAGCTGGACCCCTGCTGAGTACGCCCACATCGGTGAAAACACCAATGCGGGCGTAATTACCACTTGTATGCACTGTGTTTGCTGAGGGTACGGGTGCCCTCCACATCTCCATCGGGTCCCCGCGCTGCAGTGACGGGGACCCGATGTCGCAGAAGGCAGCCCCAATGTCTTTCCATAGGCATTGGGGCTACCTTCTACGGAAGCCTGTGAGATTCAGCCCCTGAGGCTGGGTCTCACAGGCAGGCTGTCAGCATACAAGCTGACAGTCAATACATTACAATACACAATGTAGGGATCAGACTCCCAGAGTGGGACAAAAATAAAAAGTAAAAAAAAGGTAAAAAAAAAAAAAAAAAAAGTTTCACGTTAAAAATGCCCCTTTAAAAAAAAAAAAAAGCGCTCACTAGTATATATTAGGTGCCAGGACCCCCATCAGACCTCAGACCAGCCCACCCAGCCCCATAAGTATAAAATAAAAACTCTCTCACCTCTCCGGGTCCGGCGCTCCTCTGTCTTCTCCAGGCCGGCTCTGCACTGTCCTGACCGTGTACAGCATCAGGATGTAGTGTGCACACTATGACCTGACGCTGCACGCAGTCAGGTGACAGTGCAGCGCCGGCAGGAGAAGACAGAGGAGCGCCGGACCCGGAGCGGAGCCGCGGCGCAGGAGAGGTGAAAGAGTTTTTTTATTTTATCCTTATGGGGCTTGGTGGGCTGATCTGAGGTCTGATGGGGGCACAGTCGTCTAATATGGGGGCTGATGGGCTGATCTGAGGTCTGATAGGGGTAGAGGGAGCCGATATGGGGGCTGATCTGAGGTCTCATGGGGGCTGATCTGAGGTCTCATGGGGGCATAGTGGGCTGATATGGGGGCACAGTGGGCTGATCTGAGGTCTGATATGGGCACAGTGGGCTGATATGGGGGCAAAGTGGGGTGATATGGGGGCTGATCTGAGGTCTGATATGGGGGCACAGTGGTCTGATCTGAGGTCTGATGGGGGTCTGACATGGAGGGCTGATGGGGTTCTGACATGGAGGGCTGATATAGGAGTCTGATGTGATGTCCTGAAATTTATGGGGGGGGGTCCGATATGAGGTGTGATGAAAAAAAAAACTAACTATGGCTCTAAGACTATGAAGACACTAAACCATGATCTTTTTTGTTTCAAAAATATTATTGTTTAAAAGTTAAATAAATAAAAAAAGCATACATATTAGATATTGCCGTGTCCGTAAGAACCTGCTCTATAAAAATAGCACATGATCTAACCTGTCAGCAGTGTTCCCTCTAAGCCTGGGTTGCTGCTGAGCGGGGTCGGCTCAGAGCTGGGCACAACGCCATCAAAGGTGGGCGATAGGAAAACCTATGATAATTGTCACATCAAAGACATACATTATAACCTCTGTGATATCCCATACAATATAGTATAATCCCTGCACCATGTTGTATAATATACAGTATAATCCCTGCACCATGCCGTATAATATACAGTATAATCCCTGCACCATGCCGTATAATATACAGTATAATCCCTGTACCATGCTGTACAATATACAGTATAATCCCTAAACCATGCCGTATAATACAGTATAATCCCTACACCATACTGTATAATATTCAGTATAATCCGTACACCATGCCGTATAATATACAGTGTAATCCCTACACCATGCCGTATAATATACAGTATAATCCCTAAACCATGCCGTATAATATACAGTATAATCCCTACACCATGCTGTATAATATTCAGTATAATCCGTGCAGCTTACAGGGAACACTGCCTGTCAGATGAATGTTGTATATAACAAAAAATAAATATGGTGCCAAAACAACTATTTTTGTTACCTTGTCTGACAAAAAAATTTAATATAGTGCAACCAAAAATCATAAGTGCTCTAAAGTAGAACAAAACTGCCACCTTATCCTGTATTTTCAAAATAGGGTGACTTTTTTGAGTTTCTACTCTAGAGGTGCATGTCAAATGTGACATGACAACTTAAAATTTTCCCAGTGAAATCTGCCCTCCAAAAACTATATGTGTAGAAACAAGGCGTTTACAGAAAAATCTGATAAAATAATGGAGAGCGCACAAATAGGGCAGTACAGTTTTTTACAACTCAGTACATATGGACAAAGGTGCTCACCTGGTTGGGTTGCACAATGATAGGTGCAACTCTAATGTGGACGTATCAACTTAAGATATAATTCGCCGGGGTAGGACGTGCTGCCACAGGAAAAGGTGTCCAATGGAGTAGTTGCCACGTACTCCAGAGTGTGGAAATGAAGAAGAAAAAATGAGGGACTTGTGAATAAGCCTCTCTTCGTTTTCCTTTTTTCAGGCGCAAAATATCCAAATCCTCCGGACGGTTTAGTAGATATTAGACAAGTTTATTAGCATTAAACATACATACTATAAAATAAAAAATGCATATAAATGCTTTATATGCATTTTTTATTTTATAGTATGTATGTTTAATGCTAATAAACTTGTCTAATATCTACTAAACCGTCCGGAGGATTTGGATATTTTGCGCCTGAAAAAAGGAAAACGAAGAGAGGCTTATTCACAAGTCCCTCATTTTTTCTTCTTCATCTCCAAAAACTATATGGCGTTCCTTTCCTTCTGCGCCCTGCCGTGTGGGTTAAGCAAGGGTTAACTGTTTTGCAGTTAACCCTTGATTTGTTACAGATATAAAAAAAAAAGGATTTAAATGGAAAATCTGCCAAAAAAGTGAAATTCTGAAATTTTGTATACATTTTCCTTTAATTCTTGTGGAACACCTAAAGGGTTAACAACATTTGTAAGATCAGTTTTGAATCACCCTTGAGGGGTGTAGTTTCTAAAATGGAGTCATATTTGGGTGGTTTCTATTATGTAAGCCTCACAAAGCAACTTCAGACCCGAAGGTCTTTAAAAAGTGGGTTTAGAAGATTTGCTTCTAAACTTCTAAGCCTTCTAATCTCCCAAAAAATAAAATGTCATTTTCAAAATGATCCAAACATGAAGTAGACATATGGGGAATGTAAAGTAATATCTATTTTTTGAGGTATTACTATGTATTTTAAAAGTAGAGACATTGAAATTTGGAAATTTTTCAAAATTTTGGGTAAATTTGGTATTTTTTCATAAATAAAAATCAAATATTTTGACTCATTTGCCACTGTCATGAAGTACAATATGTGACGAGAAAACAATCTCAGAATGGCCTGGATAAGTAAAAGTGTTTTAGGCTACTTGCACACTTGCGTTTACAGGATCCGTTTGTGAGATCCGTGCAGGCTCTCACAAATGGATCCGTCATGATAATACAACCATCTGCATCCGTTCTGAACGGATCCGTTTGTATTATCTTTTACACAGCAAAGACGGATCCGTCTTGAACTCCATTGAAAGTCAATGGAGGACAGATCCGATTTCTATTGTGTCTGCAAAAAAGGATACTTTTTTTTTTTTTTTACAATGGAACTCCATGGTGACAGATGCCATAGTATGGCATCTGTATGGCGTCCGTGTACGGTTGAAAGTATGACATACGTTTTTTGTGTACGTTGAACGCATGACAAAAACCCACCCTTACCTGCCTAATCCAGCACTTCTGTTTTTTTTGTTGCTCTGCTCATCTAACAGAGCAGAACAAAAGAAATAAATAGCGCAGTAGTGACCGTGGCCTAAGAGGTGGGGATTTATGCGGTGGAACCATAACTAGTCTAAATAACAGCAGACAATTATAGCAAAGTGATAAAGTCCAGTCCAATGTAGTGGAATTAAGCCTGTGCATTATCACTTTGCTATAATATCCTGCCTGCATTCACTATACACTGCACTACATACATCAGTCTGAGATGTGTATGGTGCATGTGGTGTAGTGTATGGTACATGTGGTGCAGTATGTGATGTATGTAATGCAGTGTGTGATAATCACACACTGCATTACACACTGTTGTCACCTTGATGTCCAGGGCTGTTTTTCACCTCTGAGGAGCCCTCTTCAGCTCCTCCGCAGCGCTGCCATGCTTCCTGGGGTCCTTCCACACGCGTCCCGCTCTCCTTTTTCTAGCATCCCCCGACAGCTGTCCCCTCCTCCTTTCAACTCCTGCCGGCTTCCACTGCTGCAGGGCGCTGTTTCGCTCCAGCACGCCCAAACAACAAACAGCAAAGCTCCTTATTGTAAGGAGTTTTGCTATTGGCTACCTCAGGCACAGGCAGCATCGCTCACAGCGCTCACTGCGCTGCTGAATGTAGGGGAAAAGTCTAAGGCGTAGTGGTACTCCTTAGACTTTTTCCAATGAGTAAACCTCTGGGCATAGCTGACCTGGAGAATGAAGGAACAGATCAGGGAACGCCATAAACACAAAACCCATACAACTGTGGGTTTTTTTCCCAATTCTAACCCATTTGGAATTATTTTTTCCGACTTCCCACTACATTGTATGCAACAGTAAATGGTACCATTAGAAAGTACAACTCGGCTTGCAAAAAACAAGTCCTGATACAGCAAGAAAGAGGCCCGGAAGTAAAAGACAAAAATGCAAAAATAGAAATAAACTCTGGGATTGAAGAGACTTAACCCCCTTAAGAACCCAGGACGAGAATGCTCGTCCTAAATGGCCGGTGATTAATGCCCCAGGATGAGCATTCTCGTCCTGCGGTCCTTCCTCCCCCATGTGCGGTGCTGCGATCAGAGGCAGGGATCCAGCTGTTACTGACAACCGGAATCCTGCTGCAACAACCAGCATTGGTGATCACGCCAATGCGGGTGGATTAACCCCTCATATGTCACAGTCAGCGTTGACTGCGGCATATGGGAGGTTTGAGCTCCCTCTCCTGAGGCATCGGGTCCAGCGGGGACCCAATGGTTGCCATGGCAGCCCCAAGCCATTCAAAGGCGTTGGGGCCCGGCAGCTACGGAGGCCTATGAGTATCTACAATATACTGCCGTATTAAGAAACGGTGATACAACGATATTACCATTTCTTTAATGCTGCAGTATTTAATTATGTCATAGGGACGGCCGATTCCATTACAGGTAATGGAAGCTGCAGGAAAAGGACCTGACGCTCGTAGCGTCAGAGTCACGTGGCCTCCTCTTAAAACACCAGGACGTAGCTGACTGTCAGTGACGTCATCTAGTGTATGGGCGCCGCAGCGGACTTCATGGCAACTGCCAGTGCGGAGGTAGGCTAGGCTCTGCCGCACTCCTGTGTCCTGTTCACGCTGACTCTCCTGCTGCCAGGCTGCTGAATGGGGCCTTGGTCTATCAGTCAATGCCCCAGGCCTTCCAGCTGCTGCCCCAGCTTCAGCCTGCTTCAACTGTCCGCTCAGGCTCTCAGCTGCCCTGGTGACTTTTGTGGTGGACTGATGGTGGTACATGCTGCCCAATACTGTGTATTATGTATATGTACTAGTAATGTGATCTGCAGTGTATACTAGTGCATCACATTACTAGTACATTACATAACATGTTACATGAGATCTAAAACTGATCAGCTGATTCATGCAGGCACGGCACCAGATATTATACTGTGTACGGAGCTCGGCTCTATAAATGGTATAGCGGCCATGCATGTGTACTCAAGCTCAACCCCAATAAAAGGGAAAGAGAGGTGGGCTGTAGTACACTGGTGAATAAAACTATACAGAGTACAGAACCTACTGCATCCAGCTCCATACAGTGTATAAAATTCTGATGCCATGCTCGAAACAGCTGATTGATGGGGGTGCCAGGTGTCGTACCCCTACTGATCTGATACTGATGACCTATCCTAAAGAAAAGTACAATGTGTCACAAGAAAACTATCTCAGGATCGCGTGGATAAGGAAAAGCATGCCGAAGTTAATACCACATAAAGTGAAACATGTCAAGTTTCAAAAAACTGCCTAGTCCTTAACCCCTTCAGGACCCTGGGATTTTCCATTTTTGCTTTTTAGTTTTTCACTCCCCGCCTTCCAATAGTCCTAACTTTTTTATTTTTTCTGTTCACATAGCCTTATGAGGGCTTATTTTTTGCGGGACAAGTTGTACTTTCTAATGGCGCCATTTAAATTTACATGCCAAGTAGTGGGAAGCAGAAAAAAAAATCCAAATGGGATAGATTTGTGAAAAAACGCAATTCCGAGAAAGGTTTTTATTTATTATTTTTCACACCATACACTATGTGGTAAAATTGACCTGTTATCTTCATTCTACAGGTCATTCCTTTTACAATGATACCACACTTGTATATTTTTTTTATTGCGTTTTAATACTGAAAAAAAAATGTTAGCACCATATTCTGACCCCTATAACTCTTTTGTAGTTATGTGTACAGGACTGTGTTAGGGCTCATTTTTTGTGGGACGATCTGTACTTTTCAGTGATACCAATTTGAAGTGTGTGCAAATTTTTGATCACTTTTTATAAAATAAATTATTGGGGAGTTGAAGTGACAAAAAATGGTGAAATGAGTGTTTTTATTTTTTTCCCGTTACGCCATTTGTCATATACCATTAATATTGTTATAATTTAATTTTATGGGCATTTTCGCACACGACGATGCCCATGATGTTTATTTTTTTATTGGTATTTTTATTTATATTTTAAGGAAAGGGGGTGATTTGAACTTTTATATTTTTTATTTATAAAAACTTTTTTTTTATTTTTTTTTTAAGTCACCTTGGGTAACAATAACTGGCAATCATTAGATTGCACATAGTGTTCTTTGATGGCTATATAGTCATCAAAGAACACATCATTTGCTCAATAATGATCAAATGCTGCCACCTAGTGGCTTTTTTTTGGTGTTTACTTGAAAATATGGCTGATCGCATAAATGTTCCGCGGGTATCTGCTATTTAAACTAGCAGAAACCCAGCGGCTAAGCGCATCTTTAGGGACCGGACTTCCGGTCCCTTAAGGGGTTAAAGAGGACCTTTCACCGCTCCTGACCTGCCTATTTTAATAGCTTAATGCATTCCCCACTTTTTTTTCCCTTCATCTGGATCAACTTGCAGGATAACAGGCCGAAATGGATGGATAGATGTCTTTTTTCGGCCTTATAAACTATGTTACTAACAATTCTGGAACATGTATTCTTATAGCTTTATGTTGTGCCATTCCTTTATTATTTCTAGTAGAAGTTATGAATGAATTGCTATTCACTATTGCTAGCCTTCAGTAAGGGTACAGAGGGGTGGTAACCAGTTCGGGGCATGTACCTGCACTGGCTGAAAATGGCAGCACTGATTGGATAGTCAGTCTGTGCAGGTACACACCCCCAACTGGTTACCTCCCCTGTGTACCCTTACTGAAGGCTAATAGCAATTCATTCATAACCTCTAGTGAAAATAATAAAGGAATGGTAAAACATAGAGCCATAAGAAAAGATGTTCCAGAATTATTGTTATATGGGGGATGCATGAAACTATTAAAACAGGAATGTCAGGAGTGGTAAAAGGTCATCTTTAAGGTGAAAAATGGCAATAATAATAATAATATTTATTTATATAGCGCCACCATATTCCGCAGCACTTTACAAATTCATAGGGTTCATGTACAAACAAAAGTAACTGGCTAATATACAACTGAAACAGAAGGAGTCAGGGCCCTGCTCGCAAGAGCTTACAATCTATGAGGAATTGGGGGTGACATAAGGTAGTTGACTGTGATAAGTAGGATTTGAGTCACAATTACGATGACACTAAACTGTGTAAAGTAATTAACACAGAAGAGGACAGTGCACTGCTACAGCAGGATCTGGATAGACTGGAGGCTTGGGCAGAAAAGTGGCAGATGAGGTTTAACACTGACAAATGTAAGGTTATGCATATGGGAAGGAATAATGCAAGTCACCAGTACATACTAAATGGTAAAGCATTGGGTAACTCTGACATGGAAAAGGACCTAGGAATTTTAGTGAACAGCAAACTAAGCTGCAGAAACCAGTGTCAGACAGCTGCTGCCAAGGCCAATAAGATAATGGGTTGCATCAAAAGAGGCATAGATGCCCGTGATGAGAACATAGTCCTGCCACTTTACAAATCACTAGTCAGACCACATATGGAGTACTGTGTACAGTTCTGGGCTCCTGTGAACAAGGCAGACATAGCAGAGCTGGAGAGGGTTCAGAGGAGGGCAACTAAAGTAATAACTGGAATGGGTGGACTACAGTACCCTGAAAGATTATCAAAATTAGGGTTATTCACTTTAGAAAAAAGACGACTGAGGGGAGATCTAATAACTATGTATAAATATATCAGAGGTCAGTACAGAGATCTCTCCCATCATCTATTTATCCCGAGGACAGTGACCATGACGAGGGGACATCCTCTGCGTCTGGAGGAAAGAAGGTTTGTACATAAACATAGAAGAGGATTCTTTACGGTAAGAGCAGTGAGACTATGGAACTCTCTGCCTGAGGAGGTGGTGATGGTAAGTTCACTAAGAGAGTTCAAGAAGGGCCTGGATGTATTTCTGGAGGGTAATAATATTACAGGTTATAGTTACTAGAGAGGGGTCGTTGATCCAGGGAGTTATTCTGATTGCCTGACTGGAGTCGGGAAGGAATTTTTCCCCCTAAAGTGAGGAAAATTGGCTTCTACCTCACAGGGTTTTTTGCCTTCCCCTGGATCAACTTGTAGGAAAACAGGCTGAACTGGATGGACAGATGTCTTTTTTCGGCCTTACAAACTATGTTACTATGTAATTGTACTGAAAGGAGTGGTGCTGGACGATCTCCTTCGAGTTTGGGAGTGTTAGAGGATCGAGTTTAGGCTAGAGGAGTTGGTGGGGGTGAGGTTTAGTTGGGGAAAGGTCAGGAAGCTTGATAGGCCTGCCTGAAAAGATGTGTTTTTAGGGCACGTTTGAAGGTAGGAAAGTTCTGAATTGACCTAATATTCCGGGGCAGAGTATTCCAGAGAGTAGGTGCAGCTCGAGAAAAGTCTTGAAGAGTGAGAGGTACGAATTATGGAGGATATTAATCTTAGGTCGCTAGCGGAACGGAGAGCACGAGTAGGGTGGCAGATGGGGATGAGATGTATGGAGGTGCAGCACTGTGAAGAGCTTTGTGGGTGAGGGTGAGAAGTTTAAACTGTATTCTGTGGTGGATGGGCAACCAGTGAAGTGACTGGCATAGACTAGTAGCATCAGTGTAGCGGGAGGACATATAGATGAGCCTGGCTGCAGCATTTAGGACAAGACTGAAGGGGGGGATTTTGGCGAGAGGGAGGCCGATTAGTAGTGCGTTGCAGTAGTCAAGACGATAATGAATCAACACAACAACGAAAGTTTTTGCCGTTTCCACTGTAAGAAAAGGGCGGATTCTAGCGATATTCTTGAGGTGCAGACGACAAGAGCGTGTAAGTGATTGAATATGGGGAACAAAGGAAAGATGAGAGTGAAATGTGGCCCCAAGACAGCGGGCACGTTGCCCAGGACTTATGATAGTGCCACAGACTGAAATTGAAATATCAAGTTTAGGTGGGTTAGTAGATGGGGGAAAGACAAGAAGTTCAGTTTTAGAGAGGTTTAGTTTTAGATACAGAGAGGACATGATGTTAGAGACAGCTGCCAGACATTTACTGGTGGTTTGGAGTAAAGCAGGGGTGATTTCAGGGGATGAAGTGTATAGTTGGGTGTCGTCAGCATAGAGATGGTACCGGAAGCCAAATCTACTGATAGTCTGTCCGATGGGGGCTGTATAGAGGGAGAAGAGTAGAGGACCTAGTACTGAGCCCTGAGGAATGCCAACATCAAGAGGGAGAGGAGAAGAAGAAGAGCCAGAGAATGATACACTAAAGGAGCGGCCAGAGAGATAGGAAGAAAACCAAGAGAGAGCAGTGTCTTTGAGGCCAATTGAGTGGAGCATGGTGAGGAGGAGTTTATGGTCTACTGCATCAAACGCTGCAGGAGATCCAGAAGAATCAGTAGAGAATAATACCCATTTCTTTTTGCGGTTAGGAGATCATTAGACACTTTAGTAAGGGCAGTTTCTGTAGAGTGAAGCGGGTGAAAGGCAGATTGTAAGGGGTCAAGAAGAGAGTTTACAGAGAGATAGCTTATTAAGTGAGAGTAGACAAGATGTTCAAGGAGTTTAGAGATGAAGGGGAGGTTAGAAACAGGTCGGTAGTTAGCAGCACAGGTCGGGTCAAGAGATGTTTTTTTTAGTAGTGGGGTTATAACAGAGTGTTTGAAAGAGGAGAAGAGAGAGAGAGGTTAAAAATTGTAGTTAGGTGAGTGATGACAGCCAGGGAGAGGGACTGGAGGAGGTATGATGGAATAGGATCGCTGCTACAGGTCGTAAGCCGAGAAGAAGAGAGAAGCCTGGAGACTTCTTCCTCCGTTATAGGGTCAAAAGAGGGGAGAGAACAGGAGGAATGGGAGGGAGGAGGATTGAAATTATTTGGGGACTGGGAGATTATTTCCTGCCGGATACTGCCAATCTTGTCTCTGAAGTAGGTGGCCATGCCATCAGTACAGAGGTCAGTGACAGGTTCTGGAACTTTAAGGCTTAGAAGTGAATGAAAAGTGTCAAAGAGTCATTTTAGGTTATTTGAGAGTAAGGAGATGAGAGAGGTGAAGTACTTTTGTTTGGCAATGTGGAGAGCCAAATTGTATGTTTTGAGCATAAATTTATAATGGAAGAAGTCTGCTGATATTCACGATTTTCTCCATAAGCGTTCTGCACAATCTGAGGTTAGTTGGGGGAAAAATCAAGAACAACATTAGAAAATATTATTTCACTGAAACAGTAGTAGAAGCTTGGAACAAACTTCCAGCAGAGATGGTTGATACATCCACAGTAACTGAATTTAAACATGCCTGGGATAAACATGTATCTATCCTAAGATAACAATTAAAGGATAATAAAAGGGCAGACTAGATGGACCAGGTGGTCTTTTTCTGCCGTCAATCTTCTATGTTTCTATGCACATCTGGAGCAGCACTGGAGAAAACGTGTTTCAGATGTATGCCAGGGTTGCCATGTTCTGTGTCAAGAGAGTGAGACTGATATTGGAGCAACTTTATTTAGGGTGGTTTTGAGGGTCTAGTTGTAATGATTGGCAGCCAAGTCTGGACAGAAGAGGGAAGAGATTGGGTTAAGTGCCAATTGTAGGGTGTTAATAAGTTGCTGGAAGTTAATGGTGTGTAGGTTTCTCTAAGTGTGAAAAGTAGGATTGTCATGAGAAAAGTGAGAGGTCTTAATAGTAAATGAAAGAAGATTGTAGTCGGAAAGTGGGAAGGATGAGTTACTAAAGTTTAAAACTGAGCAGTGACAGAAGAAGACAAGTTCAAGTGTATTGCCCTGTTCATGTGTGGCAGAGGAAGTAAGTTGTGATAGGCCAAGAGAGGAGGTTAAAGAAAGAAAGTGAGCAGCTGATGGAGAGATAGGATCATCAATGGGGATATTAAAATTGCCCATAATAAGAGTTGGTGATTCAGAAGATAGGAAGTAAGAAAGCCAAGCTGCAAAGTGATCCAGGAATTAGTGAGGGGAGCCTGGGGGAAGATAACTGCAACTCTCAGGGGGAATGGATGGAAGAATCTGATGGTGTGAACCTTAAAAGAGGGTAATGTGAGAGAGGGTGCAGGGGGAGTGACCTGAAATGTGCACTGTGGTAAAAGTAGTATGCCTACTCCACCATCATGCCGGTCACCAGGTCTGGAGGTATGGGAAAAGTGAAGTCCACCATAAGATAGGGCAGCAGGGGAAGCAGCGTCAAAGGGTTGAAGCCAGGTTTCTGTAAGAGCCAGCAAGTTCAGAGAGTGTGAGAGGAAGAAATCGTGGATTGTGGGTAGTTTATTACAAACCGACCGTGTGTTCCAGAGTGTGCAGTGAACAGTAATAAGATTTTTGGGGTTTCTGTGTGTGTGGCAGAGGAGAAGCTGAAGTTAGCAACAGAAGGAGGGCCAGGATTTGGTGAAATATTCCCTGCAGCTAGTAGCAGAAGAACAGAAAGACAGCAAGTGGTTGAAAGATTTATATTGGTGTTTTTTATGCTGCACCTTGGAGGAAGATAGTTCATGGTGATGTATGAGGGTATAAAGTGTATGCGAAATGAACAAGGGTGAGGGAAGGAGGGAGGTACTGATGTGGAGAGAAGGGACAGAGGGTGGAAGGTGTGGTTGATTTTGAAGGTAGACAGCCATAGTAATAATAAGAGTAGCCAGAGCCTGGATGAAACAATGTTGTAGCATACCTGTGCTGTGTTTAACTTTCTTTGAGTAGTACACATAGCATCTCTGTCTCCTGCCCTGATTAACTGCCAGGCGCTTAGGCAATATGGTGCTTCAGCATAGATGGTGCTTTTGGCTCGTGCTGACCCATGCGAGTGCTTCCCTATAGACTGTGTCTACATTTATAGGAAGTGTGATCACAGGACTAGGGGTAATTTAACTCAATCAATTAATCACTAAAGTAAGACACATGAGAAGAGATGCTATACAGTACAGACCAACAGTTTGGACACACCTTCTCATTCAAAGAGTTTTCTGTATTTTCATGACTATGAAAATTGTAAATTCACACTGAAGGCATCAAAACTATGAATTAACACATGTGGAATTATATACTTAACAAAAAAGTGTGAAACAACTGAAAATATGTCTTATATTCTAGGTTCTTCAAAGTAGCCACCTTTTGTTTTGATTACTGCTTTGCACACTCTTAGCATTCTCTTGATGAGCTTCAAGAGGTAGTCACCTGAAATGATTTCACTTCACAGGTGTGCCCTGTCAGGTTTAATAAGTGGGATTTCTTGCCTTATAAATGAGGTTGGGACCATGAGTTGTGTTGGGCAGAAGTCAAGTGGATGCACAGCTGATAGTCCTACTGAATAGACTGTTAGAATTTGTTTTATGGCAAGAAAAAAAAGCAGCTAAGTAAAGAAAAACGAGTGGCCATCATTACTTTAAGAAATGAAGGTCAGTCAGTCCGAAAAATTGGGAAAACTTTGAAAGTGTCCCCAAGTGCAGTCGCAAAAACCATCAAGCACTACAAAGAAACTGGCTCACATGAGAGCCGCCCCAGGAAAGGAAGACCAAGAGTCACCTCTGCTGCGGAGGATAAGTTCATCCGAGTCACCAGCCTCAAAAATCGCAGGTTAACAGCAGCTCAGATTAGAGACCAGGTCAATGCCACACAGAGTTCTAGCAGCAGACACATCTCTACAACAACTGTTAAGAGGAGACTGTGTGCAGCAGGCCTTCATGGTAAAATAGCTGCTAGGAAACCACTGCTAAGGACAGGCAACAAGCAGAAGAGACTTGTTTGGGCTAAAGAACACAAGGAATGGACATTAGACCACTGGAAATCTGTGCTTTGGTCTGATGAGTCCAAATTTGAGATCTTTGGTTCCAACCACCGTGTCTTTGTGCGACACAGAAAAGGTGAACGGATGGACTCTACATGCCTGGTTCCTACCGTGAAGCATGGAGGAGGTGTGATGGTGTGGGGGTGCTTTGCTGGTGACACTGTTGGGGATTTATTCAAAATTGAAGGCATACTGAACCAGCATGGCTACCACAGCATCTTGCAGTGGCACGCTATTCCATCCGGTTTGCGTTTAGTTGGACCATCATTTATTTATCAGGACAATGACCCCAACCACACCTCCAGGCTGTGTAAGGGCTATTTGACCAAGGAGAGTGATGGGGTGCTATGCCAGATGACCTGGCATCCACAGTCACAGACCTGAACCCAATCGAGATGGTTTGGGGTGAGCTGGACAGCAGAGTGAAGGCAAAAGGGCCAACAAGTGCTAAGCATCTCTGGGAACTCCTTCAAGACTGTTGACATACTATTTCAGGTGACTACCTCTTGAAGCTCATTAAGAGAATGCCAAGAGTGTGCAAAGCAGTAATCAAAGCAAAAGGTGGCTACTTTGAAGAACCTAGAATATAAGACATATTTACAGTTGTTTCACACTTTTTTGTTAAGTATATAATTCCACATGTGTTAATTCATAGTTTTGATGCCTTCAGTGTGAATCTACAATTTTCATAGTCATGAAAATACAGAAAACTCTTTGAATGAGAAGGTGTGTCCAAACTTTTGGTCTGTACTGTATGTTGATAAACAAACAAAGCTAAGGATCTGGATGGGCCATTAAATCCTTACAGATCACAAGCAAGGTTATCCCATCTTGTACCACCGCCCCCCGCCTTCCCCCACTGCGCTAATAGAAACTAATGGGAGCACACCACGCATGCGCAGCCCGGCTCCCATTCATTTCTATGCTGCCGCCGAAGATAGCCGAGCGGGGGGGCTGCGCCTGGCAGTGGTCGGACCCCGGGGTCCTCCAGGCTCAGGGCTCCGCTTCGTTACCTCCCCTCTGTACCCTTACTGAAGGCTAATAGCAATTCATTCATAACTTCTAGCAGGAATAAAAAATGAATGGCACGACATAGAGCTATAAGAAAAGACGCTTCAGAATTGTTATTACATTGGGGATGCATGAAGCTATTAAAACAGACATGTCAGGAGCGGTGAAAGGTCCTCTTTAAAGGGGTATTCCCATTTCAGACAAGCAATATGCCCTCATTGTCTGATAGGCGCACTCCCATTCATTTCTATGGGGTTAGATGGAAATAGCAGAGCAGGCACTCAGCTATTTTTGCCGGCCCCATAGAAATAAATGGACGGCGGCCGAGCATGCCTGCTAAGTTTACGAGACAATGTGGGCATATTTTAGCTATATGCCCCCATTGTCTGAGATGGGAATACCCCTTTAACCTCTTACCGCACCATGACGTGCCTGCACGTCATGGGCTGCCCTGCCTTAAGGCACTCAGACGTGCAGGCACGTCATGGCTTCTAACTGTCACCCTGCCAAAGTGCAGGGTGACAGGATCACAGGGCCCACTGTTTCTGAAAACTTAGGCTTTCAGAAACACTCTGGGGGGGCCAATCAAAGCCCTCCCCCACTAACGATCGCTGTGATTGGTCAGTCTGCAGAGACTGACCAATCGCAGAGTGCAGCAGCGCAGCTCCGATGTCCTTGAGGACATCAGGGCTGCGCTGCTATGTTTTTATTTTTCAGGATGGCCGAGCCGGCGGTGCGGACCGATCCAACCCATCCACCCTCCCGTAAGTATAAACATTCAATCACCAATCACCCCCCCATTTTCAGGATGGCCAAGCGGTAACATACAGCAGACAATCTAATGTAACAGCCGACATCGCTGCTGGCAGCGATGTCGGCTGTTTAACCCCCTTCCATGCCGCGGTCCGTAGGGGTTAACAGGGAGGAAGCTCCCTCCCCCATCGGGCGCTGCGGTGCACTGGCAGCGCACCGATGGTGTGGCCAGAAGACAAGGAGGAAACTTCCTCCCCCCTCCCATCGGGACACTGCTCTGCTGTGGCAGCGTCCGGATGGTTACCATGGCAACCTGATGCCATCCAGCTTGCCATGGTATATGAAGACTGACCAGGCTCCTGCTAAAGGCAGGAGCCTGATCAGGCTTAGTGTAAAGTAAAAATACACTGTAGTACACTATATAGTATACTGCAGTGTATTATATAGACATCAGATCCACTGGATCTTCAAGAACCAAGTGGGTCTGAGTCAAAAAAGTGTAAAAAAAAAAAAAAAAAGTTTAAAAAAATGAAAAACGTAAAAAAAAATCATTTTTTCCCCATATACGCACATTTAGAATTGAGTAAAAATAAATAAAAATAAAATAATAAAAAACCCTAGACATGTTAGGTATCACCGCATCCGTAACAACCTGCTCTACAAAAATCTCACCTGACATAACCCCTCAGATGAACACAGAAAAAAATAAAAACTATGTCAAAAAAGCCATTTTTTGTCACCTTACATCACAAAAAGCGTAATACCAAGCGATCAAAAAGGCGTATGCCCCCCCAAAATAGTAACAATCTAACCGTCATCTCATCCCGCAAAAAAGTAGTCCCTACCTGAGACAATCGCCCAAAAAATATAAAAACAGCTCTCACACTATGAAGACACTAAAACATGATTTTTTTTGTTTCAAAAATGATATTATTGTGTAAACCTTAAATAAATAAAAAAAATTAAACATGTTAGGTATCGCCACGTCCGTAACAACCTGCTCTACAAAAATCTCACCTGACATAACCCCTCAGATGTTTAGATACACTTGGCATTTCCTAGTCCCACTCACAGGGAGGGGGAGGGATAGAAAAACAAAAGGGCGCACAATCGTGTAAAATGTTTTTAGACTTATTACAATACAATATTTCCAAAAAGTGGAGGCTCACCTTTTGTGGTTGCGCTGTAGGAACAACACTATTGAAAGCATAAAGAAATTATACAGACTTGGTTCCAACAGATGCAGCCGCAGAATGAAATTCTTGTAATCGGGATGCCAAGAGGTCCCATCAAGTGTAATAAATGTAAAAGGAAATTTTCTGCTTTCAGGCGCAAATGATGCAGGTCCAAGCTTTCCAGGATTAATTTTGGCAATAATTTATTACCAGACGTGGGGGTGCACATAAAAACTACGCGTTTCGAGGAATACAAGGTCCCCTTCATCAGGTTACAATCCGCTTACATCCAGTCACATCTTTCCTCAACATCTTCATTCGGAGAAAAGCCCATGATATTTTTTTTCTGCCGCGTCTCGTCTCTCTTAAAGTGCTCTCACAGGCTCCAAGCAGATGACCTGTTCCCAGGCTGAGAGGCTAACTCCTCAGATGAACACAGAAAAAAATGAATAAATAAAAGCTGTGCCAAAATTACCAATTTTTGGGTCACCTTGCCCCAAAAAGTGTAATAATGAATAATCAAAAAATCAAATGTACCCAAAAATGGTACCAATAAAAATTTAAACTCTTCCAGCAAAAAATGAGCCCCTACACAAAACGATCGGAAGAAAAATAAAAAAAGATATGGCGTTCAGAAAATGGAGACACAAAAACATATTTTTTCTCAAAAATGCTTTATTATGTAAAACTGAAACAAAGATAGTAGACATATTTAAAGAGGCTCTGTAACTACCTCCTAACCTATGTATTAAAATACATAGGTGGGTAGTGGCCTCACAATGAATTCAAATCATACCTGTAATTCCCTTGTAGATGCAGCGGTTGATGTGTAATTTGATGTTTAAAAAGTATGCAAATGAGCCTTCGGAGCACCGGAGGGCGGGCTTTTCCCTTCTGAGCACAGTATCTTCACCGCCCGTCAATCATAAAGGATACGGGAGTTTCTAAACACTGGAGGGCGTGCCTAGGACCCGGGTGGGCGGTGAAGATACGGTGCTCAGAAGGGAAAAGCCCGCCCTCCGGTGCTCCGAAGGCTCATTTGCATACTTTTTAAACATCAAATTACACATCAACCGCTGCATCTACAAGGGTATTACAGGTATGATTTGAATTCATTGTGAGGCCACTACCCACCTATGTATTTTAATACATAAGTTAGGAGGTAGTGACAGAGCCTCTTTAATATAATCGCGTCCGTATAAAAATACCACATGATCTAACCTGTCAGATGAACATGATAAAAAACCAAAAATAAATACAGTGCCAAAACATCCATTTTTCGGTAACCTTGCCTCCCAATAAAAATAATATAGAGCGATTAAAAATCATATGTACCCCAAAATAGTACCAATAAAACTATCATCTTATCCCGTAGTTTACAAAATGGGGTCACTTTTTGATTGTTTATACTATAGGGTGCTTCAAATGGGACATGGTGTCTAAAAATCAGTCCAGCAAAATCTGCCTTCCAAAAACTATACGGCGCTCCTTTCCTTCTGCACCCTGCCATGCGCCCATACAGCAGTTTACCACCACATGTGGGGTGTTTCTGTAAACCGCAGAATCAGGGTAATAAATATTTGAGTTTTGTTTGGCAGTTAACCTTAGATGTGTTAAAGAAAAAATGGACTAAAATGGAAAATCTGCCAAAAAAGTGAAATTTAGAAATTTCATCTCAATTTTCCTTTAATTCTTGTGGAATAACTAAAGGGTTAACAAAGTTTATAAAATCAGTGTTAAGTAACTTGAAGTGTGTAGTTTCCAAAATGGGATCATTTATGGAGGGGTTCTACTATGTAAGCCCCACAAAGTGACTTCAGACCTGGACTGGTCCTTAAAAAGTGGGTTTTGGAAATTTTCTTAAAAATTTTAAGAATTGCCTCTAAAATTCTAAGTCTTCTAATGTCCCAAAAAAAAAATAAAATGACATTTACAAAATGATGCAAACATAAAGTAGACATATGAGGAATGTTAAATAAGAAATATTTTATGAGGTATCACTTTCAATTTTAAAAGCAGAGAAATTAAAATTTTTGAAAATTGTGAATTTTTCAAAATTTTTGGTAAAGTTGGGATTTTTTCATGAATAAAGGTGACATATATTGACTAAAATTTATGACTGTCGTGAAGTACAATGTGTCACGAGAAAACAATCTCAGAATGGCTTGGATAAGTAAAAGTGTTCCAAAGTTATTACCACATAGAGTGACCCATGTCAGATTTTCAAAAATAAGCCTGGTCACGAAGGTGCAAAATGGCCCGGTCATTAAGGGGTTAAGGGAGTTATTAAAGTTTAGGAAAACATGGCTGTTTTACTCTGAAAACAATGTTGCAACTACGGTATCTATGGGTTGTGACTGGTATTGGAGCTCAACGGTAATACCATACACCACCTATGGACAAGTAGAGGACTGTTTTTGGAAGAAAGTAGCCATCTCTTTCTAGTCCTGGACAAGCCCTTTGAGGTGTCTAAAACTGTTCCAAATAGAATATTTATAATTTTTTAATTGACAGTGACATCAAAAGAAAAAAAAATAATGGGCCAGATTTACTGCCTAAACAAAAAATGTCTAAAAACTCAAAGCAACAATTTGGGCCACTTTTTAGATTTTTGGCCAATTGATTAAGGCCCCATTCACAAGACCATATGTATTCCGTGATCCGTATAAAAAACGGAAAGGAAGACATACAGAAAGTCTTCCGTAGTGTTCCGTATTTTTGCGGACCCATTGACTTTAATGGGGCTACCGAGGTGATTTCGCAGCCAAGTATAGGACATGTTTAATTTTTTTTGCGGGAGAACTTCCGTAATATACGGATGCGGAATGCACACGGTGTACATTCCGCATTTTTTTTTCTCCTATGGAAAAATGAATGGGTCCGTATGGTTCCGCATCTTATCCGCAAAAATGCGGATAAGATGCGGAAATGTACATACGGTCGTGTAAATGGGGCCTTAGTGTTATACACCAGTTGTTCAGCTGCCTGTATACACCATATTCTCCCAGGAGTGAAGGCTTTCTAGCAAGCCGGTCTATATAATTAGCTTGTATCAGTGTCATTTTTACTATTTTGTGTTTTATTCCACTCATCAGGAAGTTTCTCACAAATGAGGAAAACGCGTGCACTAGTTCACATTACACAGTCTTTTGACCTCTGAGACGCCTGTTCGAATATACCAGAGGGTTCTATATCAGCTGCCAGTGTGTCATAGCTCAGAGACAAGCCTGCTTCTCAGTGACCGAGCCCTCTGCGCTATTCTACACAGAACACAGTATGTATTCATGTTTATGGACGCCTGCCCGTACAATACTGCAACTGTATCTCCGTTGGCATGCCAAATGTGACCCAAACTGCTGTAGTCAGCTTCGCCCACTGCCATGTAATACCTTGATAAGTGCTTTAGGATCTGCCTCTTGATGATCGCTGCCATCCTGTCTGCTGTAGTTGTCCCGGATGCTTCCTAAACACCAGATCTCTTCATGGGCAACCCGTCTACCCTGTTCAGCAGTAGTAGCGTCTAAACTCCATGCAGGAAACTGACCTCCTGACGTCACTGGTTTCACGTGACATTCTCTTGTCACGTGACTCTGAATTAGGCACGTGAATAGAAATGTTGGAAGCCGGTGCTTAGGCTGTGCGCAGAGAAGGTCACCGATGGCTGCTCATAACTCATAGAGAGGGCAGAGAGTGTCTGTCAGTGCTGGAGGACTTAGGGGCGGACCTACCGCCTGTGCAGCCGGTTCGGCTGCACAGGGGCCCAGGGCCGGAGAAGGGGCCCTTTCTTACCGGAGAGATGAGCGCTTCCATTTTGGAAGCACTCATCTCTATATTCATCTGTATCGCTGTCCTTAGGACAGGGATACAGATGGATAATGCGGGGCAAGGGAGGGAGAGGCCTCTCCCTTCCCCGTTCCTCTGGTAGGCTGCAGGCACTAGGCCTGTAGCCTATCAGAGGCCGGCATCACGCCGCCGGTGCCTTACAGCGCAGGACACAGGCCGGAAAAGGCCTGCATCGCGTCGCTGACAGAGGCAAGGAGGTAAGTATAAGTGTTAATTTTTTTCATTTAAGTTGGCACACAGTGGGGGCACTATGAGGGCACTATGGAGGAGGAGCCCAATGGGGGCCACTATGGAGGAGGAGCAGCACAATGTGGCCACTATGGAGGAGGAACACGATGGGGCCACTATGGAGGAGGAGCACTATGGGGGCACTATGGAGGAAGTGCACAATAAGGGCACTATGGAGGAGGAGCACAATGGGGGCGCTATCTAGGAGGAGCACTATTGAGGAGGAGCATTATGGGGGGCACTCTGGAGGAGGAGGATCACTATGGAGGGCCCTATATATATACTGGCACTATGGAGGGGGAGGATCACTATGGGGGCCCTATCTTATATACTGGCAGACATGGGGGGCACTATTGGGGTCATTGTATAGGGGCACTAAGAGGGTTTTTTGGGTACCTAGGGGTATTGGCACACATTATGAGGGCACTATGGGGACATTGGCTGGCTGGGGGCACTAATTATTTCTATTGGTGGGACTTTGGGGAGTACTATTACGGTGGGGCGCACAGTATCAGTTTAGCACAGTTATTTTTGGGGAACATTATGGTTACACTATTAGTGTCAGGGACACTATTTCCTGGGCACAGTTATTTTTTAGGGCACTGTGTGCCAATAATTACTGAAGGCGGTAGTATTTGAGGGGGACTGTTTCTGCAGTATAGTTTTGGGGAGCACAGCGGGCACAGTATTGGGGGTGGCAGGATGAGGAGTTCAAGAAGGTGGGAGAAAAGAGAATGATGGAAAAGTAGGAAACTAAGATGTCTATTTGTCAAACTCCACAGAGAGACGAGATGGCTGGAAGAAATCATCATGGCGGTCTGGTTTGAAAGGAGAAGATGAAGAAAGAGAACATCTACATCTAAGAAGACATCACTGGATGTACGAGGTATGGGGCGCTGTATTAGGCTACTTTCACATTTGAGTTAGTGATTCTGGCAGGCTGGTCCAGCAGAGAACAGCCTTCTGGAATTCACTGGATCCGGCACTGCTGGATGCAGAATGCCCGCCGGCCCCATTAACTATAACGGGGTCAGGCAGAGATCCGGCCACAATCTGGCAAAAATGCCAAGAATCAGCGGGACACAAACTGCTGCATGCCTGAGTTTGTGTCAGGCCAATTTCTTGCATTCTCTGCCAAATCAGGTGGCTGGAGCGTAGTGCTGCATGTGTGTCTTACCCTGTGTGTTATGTATTGCTGTATGTAATGTTAGGACACCTTAGGTTAGGTTGAGAATTTGGTTTGGGAAAGGAGGGGGGGGGGGGCGCCCAGACACATTCCTTGCACAGGGGCCCTCTGCTGTCTGTGTCCGCCCCTGCTGGAGGTACATGTGTATGTTGTGGACTGGATTGTGCTGAGGGGAGGGGGATCCTGTGCGAGACTGTATGCAGAGGTAGGGGGCAGTGTAATATTGTATGCAGGGTGGTCCTGTAATATCGTCTGCAGAGTGAAGGCATTGTAATGTATGGGGGGGGGTAATATTGTGTGAAGTAGGAGCAGTGTAAAATTGTATGGAGGGGGGCCGGGTGTTTAAAATTGTATGCATCTTACCCACAACAGAGGTTGATTTACCGGTCTATAGTTTTTGTACCCTTTTTGAATATTGGCACCATATTTGCTATTTGCCAATCTTGTGGAACATTCCCTGTCAGTATAGAGTTTTTAAAGGGGTATTCCGGTTACCATTAATATACCGTATTTTTCGCCCTATAAGACGCACCGGCCCATAAGACGCACCTAGGTTTTAGAGTAGGAAAATAAGAAAAAAATATTTTTCAGCAGATTCTCTTATCCGACTGCCCATAAATTTCAGGACATCACATCAAACCCCATTATTAGCCCTCCATGTCAGAACTCCATCAGCCCTCCATGTCAGACCCCCAACAGACCTCAGATCAGCCCACTATGGCCCCATATCAGCCCCCTGTGCCCCCATACCATCTCACTGTGTGCCCACCAGACCTCAGATCAGCCCACTGTGCCCCCATCAGACCTCAGATCAGCAGAATGTGCCCCCATCAGACCTCAGATCAGCAGAATGTGCCCCCATCAGACCTCAGATCAGCAGAATGTGCCCCCATCAGACCTCAGATCAGCAGAATGTGCCCCCATCAGACCTCAGATCAGCAGAATGTGCCCCCATCAGACCTCAGATCAACAGTATGTGCCCCCATCAGACCTCAGATCAGCAGAATGTGCCCCCATCAGACCTCAGATCAGCATATTGTGCCCCCATCAGACCTCAGATCAGCATATTGTGCCCCCATCAGACCTCAGATCAGCAGAATGTGCCCCCATCAGACCTCAGATCAGCAGAATGTGCCCCCATCAGACCTCAGATCAGCAGAATGTGCCCCCATCAGACCTCAGATCAGCAGAATGTGCCCCCATCAGACCTCAGATCAGCATATTGTGCCCCCATCAAGACCTCAGTAGCAGGCGTCTTGTGCCCCCCATCAGACCTCAGAGCAGCGTCTTGTGCCCCCCATCAGACCTGAGAGCAGCGTCTTGTGCCCCCATCAGACCTGAGAGCAGCTTCTTGGTGCCCCCATCAGACCTCAGAAGCAGCGTCTTGTGCCCCATCAGACCTCAGATCAGCCCACCCAGCCACTTATAATAATCTTACTTACCTGTCCTGCCGCTGCCCTCAGATCCACGCTCCGCTCTGTTCCCTGCCGGCGCGCACTATGACCTGACGCTGCAGCGTCAGGTCATAGTGCGCGCCGGGAGGGAAGAGAGCGGAGCGCGGACCAGAGGGCAGCGGCAGGACAGGTAAGTAAGATTATTATAAGTGGCTGGGTGGGCTGATCTGAGGTCTGATGGGGGTCCCTATGTACAAGTGAGCGCTTCCTTATGGAAGCGCTCACTTGTATTCGCCCTATAAGACGCGCCGCATTTTCCCCCCTTCTTTTGGGGGAAAAAAAGTGCGTCTTATAGGGCGAAAAATACGGTAACTGTTTTAGACTAGTTTATCATCAATAACTACCTGATATAATGTCAATTTCACATATTTACTGTTCAGTAGTTATAAAAGTAGTTTTCTTCCTCTGCTACCCACTGTTTTTCCTCATAACTTACCATGGCATCGACCTGTAGTTCTGAGCCTTTGTTAGGTCAAGCATGCTCGGTGTGTAGAGAAGAAGGGGCGTGACCAGACTGGTATATAAAGCAGCCAATCGATAAACATCAACACTCATGGACAAACACAAACTCATAGCAGGAAAGCTAGGAATTGTAGTTTTGTGAGGATTCATACAAGCACTGTAGCGCTCGGCTCCCCTGCGCCCGCATGGGCGCAGGCATCCGCTTCCGTCCTCACCAGACGGAAGCGGATGCCTGCGCCCATGCAAGCGCAGGGGAGCCGAGCACTACAGTGCTTGTATGAATCCCCACCTTCGTGTTCTTGGTAATATTGTTATATGCTACCCGGGTTAGCTGCTCACCCAATATAATCCGTTAATGGACCGCAGTTATATCAAACGAGAGCTGGTGGCAGTACTACTGGGCTGACTGACTCGGTTTCGCTGGTGATAGCGAAAAGGGTCTCTCAGCTGGTCAGGATTGTGAGTGAGCGTAGCGCCACTCAGGGATCGCGTGGGCTACCCTCTCTCCTTTTCTGTGCCTGCGTGGACAGGAGGCGTCTGTGAAAAACGTGCCCTATGTAACCTTACACGCCCCGAGGGGTCGTGGAAAGTCACGTGTTTGTAGTCAAAGACTGAACCGATCCCCACGTAAGCACGCACAGGGCGGGGTTGCGGGTTCGGTTAGTCACAGTGATCAAGTGAGATCATGGCATCTAAATGCACAAAAGCCTGGAAGCTTGTGCTTCTGGGCTTCCTACCGACACCCCTTGCGGCCAATGAGGGCATCGGTAGTTGCGCTGAACACTATCAGCCTCGATGTCCTGCTAGAAATGCACATGATGTAATCTGTAGTGAATGTCATTTTCTTACCAGTGTCTGAATTTTTGACTTGTATCATCCTGAAGTTTCTTATCTGTGTCATGTGACCAGCAATTAGACCCACCAACTCACACATAGACTTATGTGTGGACAGGAAGTCTAATTCTCTATGTATTCCTATGAGACTAAAAGTGAGGCTCCCATAGGAATGAATAGAGCAGTTACTGGCTTTCTGTCCTGGGTCAGTTGGAGGTCAGGGAGTTGGTCACATGACCTAGCTACAATAAGAAGAGAGGTTTTTACTCCAAGAAACAATCACTGATAAGAAAATGGCAATCAGTATAGATTATATCATGCACCTTTCTAACAGGTCAGAGAATAATTTTTTTTGCGGGAGTTCCTCTTTAAATAATAAATATAAACATCATGGGTATCGCTAAGACTGAAAACACCCATACCATAAAAATATATAAAAAATTTCCAATATGGCAAATAGTGTAACGGGAAAAAAGGGCTGATTTTTTTTTTTTTTTCATTGCTTCTCTTACCCCCAAAAAATGTAATAAAATGTGATCAAAAAGTCACACACACACTTCGAAATTATATCAATAATAGCTATGGATTGTCCCGCATAAAGTGAGCCCCTAAACAGCTCAGTAGACATAAGTATAATAAAGTTATGGGAGTCAGAATATGGTGGTGTAAAAAAAAAAGTTATCGAAGTTTAAATTTATTTTTACACTATTTAGACATATATTAACCTATACATATGGGGTATCGTAATGTTACTGACCCAGAGAATGAAGGGCATAGGTCAGTTTTGCGGCAAACGAAACACTGGGAACAAAATCCGTAAAACGGTGGAGGAATTGCGTGTTTTTTTTTTTTTTTCCCAATTCCACCCCATTTGGAATTTTTTTTACTACTTTCCACTACATATTATGCCGTAAGTAATGGTCGCATTAATAAGGACAACTTTCCCGTAAAAAATAAGCCCTCATACAGCTATGTGAATGAAAATATAAAAAAAGTTATGGATCAAGGAAAATAGGGAAGAAAAATGAAAATGCAAAAACGAAAAACCTCCGGTAGTGAAAGGGTTAAAGGGGTTGTCTCATCACAGACAATGGGGGCATATCGTTAGGATATGCCCTGATTGTCTTATAGGTGCGGGTCCCACTGATGTGAATCCGTATCTATATCAGGAACAGAGCCCCGCAAGCTGGTGGCTGGAGGACTCCAGTCCGGCCACTACTAAGTGCCTTCCCCATTGAAGTGAATGGGAGCACACTGCGCATGACAGTCTGAAATGGACGTACCGAGACATGAGTGGCAGGAGATTTTTTAAACTGGCAACAAGTGGTTTGATTTGACATGTTTACCTTGTTGATCAATAGGCGTCTGTGTTGTTTCTGGTACTGGCCACACCCATAGCTTCCAGGTGTTGCTATTGGGGTCATTTAACTTTCCCTATTTATAGTTTTTTCTCACACTATGCTGTGCGGTTTATAGCTTCAGTTGGACCTGTGTATAGCTGGTGTTTGGATCTCGATGGAGTTCTGTGTGCTGCCATAGCTTCTTGTTACCTTTCCCTTTTGTTTCTTATTTTTGCTTTTTCTGTTTGTTGCATTTCCGAGTCATTTTGTATCAGGCCTCAGTGAGACTCCTGTTCATCCTTCCTTTGGAGGAACAGGCTGTCTCTTTCCTGTCATTAGTACCAGGGTCCTTTAGGGTGAGATAGGACTTTAGGTATTCCTGTGTATGAACTCGCCTACCTTTGGGGTCTGTTCATACTGGTCAGGGCTTTGTTTAGGGTTTTCTCTAGGAGGTGTCCATCTTCCTTTCCTAGTTTTTAGGCCTTATTTCCTTTCCCTATATTCGGTGTGGAATTTTCCTCTCACACCAGAGCGTGACACCGTCCACTACTCCCATTCACGTCTATGGGCCCGAAGGAAAATAACTGAGCCAGCGCTCAGCTATTTGCAGTGGCCCCATAGAAAATGAGACAATGGGGGCATATACAAGCGATATGCCTCCATTGGCTGTGATGAATCAACACCTTTTAATAGCTAGCTAGATTTTGGGAGTAAATATAGTTGGAGTCTGTCGGAAATTGGCCACAGCAACACAAAACTTCTTGAAGAAATTTCTTCAAGAAGATTCTTTGCGGTCCACAACACATGGGCACTGACATTGGGGCGGCCGCGTGCAAATCGCGGACCCATGGTCCGCGATCCGCATTTGACGGTCCGCACCGCAAAAAAGTAGTGCTTGCGCTACTTTTTTGCGGTGCTGAGGCACGGCCAGAAACACCACGGAAGCACACCGTAGTGCTTCCGTGGTGTTCCGATCCATGCCTCCACTCTGCATCTCCCGAATTGCGGACCCATTAAAGTGAATGAGTCCGTGATGCGGGGTGCACACGGCCGGTGCCTGTGTATTGTCTGGCATATGTGGGCCGCATGGCCGGCACCGGCCGTGTGCATGAGCCCTTATTCAGAGGCAAGACAGCATTGAAATAAATATAAAAGTCAGGCAGAATATGGCATGAAGAGGAGTGTGAAGCAGCAGGGGCAAAAAGACAGTGTTCGCTTAAAACCCCCACACACAGTTTCTTATAACCCAGAAAACAAAGGAATAATTAGTATTATAGTACAGGTTTTCTGCAGTATGCTGCAGCCCATAAGCTTCGGTGTTACTCACATAGCTGACATCACTATTCTACGTAAGCACTGATCTATGTAGGTTATGCCTACAACTTCCAGTTGGACAAAAGTTTCTTATTAGAGTTGAGCGAACGTGCTCGTAATGAGCACTGTACTACTCGGATCCCCTGCGCTTGCATGGGCGCAGCCATCCGGATCCGTCCTCCTCACCCGACGGATCCGGATGCCTGTGCCCATGCGAGCGCAGGGGATCCGAGCAGTACAGTGCTCATTACGAGCACGTTCGCGCAACTCTATTTCTTATCATGACCACTTCATGCGGAAATAATTTATTCCTTGGGCTTAGGGCTGGGCGATTAATCGAATTAATTCAATTAATTCGCCAATTGACAGCCTCACTATTTTATTTTTTAGGAAAATCGAGTTCACCCGCCCGCCAGATAATCTAAAAAAAAAATCTCTCACCTGTCCTGCGCCGCGGCTCCGCTCCGGTGTCCGGCGCTCCTCTTCTTCTCCGGGGCCGCACTGCACTGTCCTGACCGCGTACAGCGTAGGTAGTGTGCGCACTCTGACCTGACGCTGCACGCAGTCAGGTGACAGTGCAGCGCCGGAAGAAGAAGACTGAGGAGCGCCGGACCTGGAGCGGAGCCGCGGCGTAAGGTAAGGGATTTTTTTATTTTATTTTTATGGTGGCCTAGTGGGCTGTTCTGAGGTCTGAAGGGGCACTACTGTGGGCTAATCTGAGGTCTCAAGGGGGCACTACTGTGGGCTAATCTGAGGTCTCAAGGGGGCACTACTGTGGGCTAATCTGAGGTCTCAAGGGGGCACTACTGTGGGCTGATCTGAGGTCTCAAGGGGGCACTACTGTGGGCTGATCTGAGGTCTCAAGGGGGCACTACTGTGGGCTGATCTGAGGTCTCAAGGGGGCACTACTGTGGGCTGATCTGAGGTCTCAAGGGGGCACTACTGTGGGCTGATCTGAGGTCTCAAGGGGGCACTACTGTGGGCTGATCTGAGGTCTCAAGGGGGCACTACTGTGGGCTGATCTGAGGTCTCAAGGGGGCACTACTGTGGGCTGATCTGAGGTCTCAAGGGGGGGCACTACTGTGGGCTGATCTGAGGTCTGATGGGGGCACTACTGTGGGCTGATCTGAGGTCTGATGGGGGCACACTGGGCTGATGGGGCACACTGGGCTGATGTGGGGTCTGATGAGGGCACAGTGGGCTGATGTGAGGTCTGATGGGGGCACAGTAGGCTTTTTTTTATTTTTATTTTTTTATATTTTTAATAACAAGAAAATCGAGATTTAAATCGTGAATCGTCCAAAATTTTAAAAAAATCGATTTTTTTTTTTTTTTTTGGCCATATCGCCCAGCTCTACTTGGGCTATCCATTAATCGACTCCAATTTTAGTACCAATCTCCATTTTCTTTCCAAGGAGCCATATGAAACATAAATGAAGGGGCCCACTTTTGGTTTTATGACCTATCCAACAGCAAGGATCAAACAAGATCATAAACATACTAACTGCCTGCTTCAGTTTCAAAAGAAAAGTACATTTATTCTAGCCCACCATTATATCATGACCTTTTTAATCGTTGAATTAACCACTTCCCGTCCGCCCGTTGACTATAAACGTCCGGGAAGTGGTTATCTATCTCTGAATGGACGTTTCTGAACGTCCATTCAGAGATAGCAGCTGCACGCTAATCGTGCAGCTGTACAGTGGGGTACCTGCTGTCAGTGACAGCAGGGTACCCCAAAGAGAAGGCAGGGACCGTTCCCAGGGGTCCCTGCCTTCTAGATCGCTGTATACACAGCACTCACCGATCAGGAAGAGCTATTGCGGGGGCGTGGCTAGCCGCGGAACAGTCAAGACGTGACTCAGAGAGCTCTCTGGAAACCTCGATAATCCTTGGCCATCTGCGGTCATAACTGCCCTAAAACCTACGGGAAGGGTCAGATCCACATCCCTACCTCACTGCCTTGCCGTTTGGTGTGCTTGCGACTGCTGGAGAAGGAGGGACGCCGGAGTTAGCTCCTGAGGCCTGCGTGGCCTGTGAAGCCTGCATTAGCCTGGGAAGAGACTGAGCTGACTGAGACACTCGGGACCCGTAAGATCTAATCCTGGGTCCCCCTACCTCGGGTCCTGCAAGCCAGTGATCCCGGGACTGCAGTACATCTAGACCGCTGGTCTCGTTGCGGAGATCTACAGGGCCCGCAAGTTCAGCATCGCTCCACCACGCTGCACGGACTTACTGACCAGAATCCACCCGCCGAACGGGGTAAGAACCCAACACAAGCAGTGACCCAGGGTTGCCATGGGTATCTCTGGGCTGACGTAGACTGCCTGCTGCATTTTCCCCTCACCCATGACTGCACCCATGCGACATAAGACCTCCCATCCAGGACAGGAAACCTGCTGATATAAAAAGGTTCACACCCACACCACACCTCAGTTTAGGTTTCCTGTCGTCCGGACGGGACGTGTCTAGGTGGCTTCGCTCCTAGCCTGCTTTTTTTCTAGGTTCACACTGGAAGCTGTGGAGGGCCTGGGTCTACTTACCTTAACGGGCCTTCTTCCAGGCGGCGTAAGTCTTCTGCGGAAGCAGTGGCCGAGTCTGTCCTCCTCCTGTCTCCTCCCTCCTCTTGTGGAGTCGCTGTAGCCGTGTTCAGGCGGCTTCCGGTCCGGGTATGCAGAGTTCGGCTCCATGTGGCTTCCAAAATGGCGGCCGGGAACCCTCGTGGGGTTCTTCGCATGCATGCGCCGGCGTCTGACGTCACTTCCGGTTTCGGTCTGACGGCACTTCCGGTTTCGGGACCGCGTCTGACGTCACTTCCGGTCACATGGACGGAAGTTTCTGCTCTGTTCCCTGGATTAGGATTAAAGGGCCTGTGTGTTAAAAGGAGGCCGGGCGCGCTACAAATCTGCACAGGAGGAGGCAGCCAGCTTACATCTATCGCACAGAGTGCTGTGCAGGACCGGGTTCCTGGGTGAAAATGACTGAACCGGGTGATGTGATACGCGCCGACCCATTGGAATCCTCGAGACCCCCTAGTCCGGTACTGAGGCGAGGATTGGGATGATACACCTTTTCCTGAAGTATGGTGAGATCCATTTTAATTATGTTGGGGGTGTTTGCTTTGTGTTTTAGGTGACAAAAACCCCCAGGGATGCAAATCTAAGCATAAAGAATGCAGTGGCTGTAAGGATCCGTTACCTGCTTCTTATAAAAGACCCTTATGTCAGAGTTGTATTGACAGGCTTGTTATGGAGGAATCCCAGTCTCTATCTAAAAACATTAAAGCCCTGGTTAGGTCGGAGGTCAGATCATCTATTAAATCCTTGAAAAGGTCCCGGCCACATTCCCCAGAGAGACCTGGTCTTGGGGGTAACTCGGATTCTGAGATTTCTGAGGGAGAAGTCCTTTCTTGTCATGAAGGTTCAGAAGAGGACTCTTCATCAGATGAAGAAATGGCAGGAAGGTCTCTTTTCCCAGTTGAGGACACAGAGTTGCTTTTGAAAGCAGTAAAAGCCACTATGCAGCTAGAAGACTCCAAACAGCCTAAATCCATTGCTGACCAGATGTTTGAGGGGTTAGCTCCTAAGCACCGTAGAGTATTTCCGGTTCATAAGAATATGGATGCCTTAATTAAAAAGGAATGGAAGAACCCGGACAGAAAGTTTTTCATCCCTTCTTCCCTTAAAAGAAAGTACCCTTTTGAGGACACAGTGTCTGAAGTCTGGGATAGGGCTCCCACTGTGGATGCCCCAGCAGCTAAGATAGCAAAAAGGTCCGCCCTTCCATTTGAGGACTTGGGATGCCTGGGCGATCCCTTAGATAAGAAGGCAGATGTATATTTAAAAAGAGCCTGGGAATCAGCTTCTACTAGTTTGAGACCAGCTATTGCTGCTTCCTGGGTTTCCAGATCTCTTAAACTCTGGTTGAGTCAGCTGGAGGCTCACATTAAAGACAAGACTCCTCGTGAAGAGCTGCTTTCCTCTCTTCCAACCTTTATTAAAGCAGCTGATTTTCTTGCTGACGCCTCCACTGATTCAGTCAGATTTTTGGCTAGGGCAGCAGCAATGTCCAATGCCGCAAGAAGGGCGATATGGCTTAGATCCTGGAAAGGGGATCAGGGTTCAAAAGCTAGATAATATGCAGTGCCATGTGTAGGTTCTAGGCTCTTTGGACCCTCCTTGGATGAGATACTTGAGAAAGCTTCAGATAAAAAGAAGGGTTTCCCTCTCCCTCCCTCCCTCCCAGAAGCCCCCTTTTTTTCGTAAATCTGCCAGTTTTCGGAGACAGAAGGGCAGACAGACTGACAAAAAGGATTCCAGATTTCCTAGGAAGTCTTACGGTTTTTTTTATTCAAGCCCCAAGACAAAAGACCAAAAGATAAGCAGCAATGACGCCAGGGGTCAGGTAGGAGGGAGATTATCCAACTTTCTTCCTGCCTGGAATCAGATAACCCAAAACAAGTTCGTCTTAGGTGTCATAAAAAACGGGTACCAGATAGAGTTTGTCTCCCGTCCTCCAGATTTGTTCGTATGTTCCAAGATTCCATCAAACCCTCAAAAGAGACAGGCTTTAGAGTTGGAGATGCTTTCTCTTTTAGAGAAGGGTGTAGTCTGTCCTGTTCCAGAAAAAGAAATGGGAAAAGGGTTTTACTCCCCTCTGTTCATGGTAAGAAAGCCAAATGGCTCTTTTCGGGTTATTCTAAATCTGAAGAAATTAAACAAGTCCGTAAAATACAAAAAATTCCGTATGGAGACTTTAAAGTCTACTACAAATCTCTTCAGAAATTGTTGGATGGCAAGTATCGACCTGGAGGATGCTTACTATCATGTCCCCATTCATCAATCCTCCCAGAAGTTTTTGAGAACCACAGTCTGGATAAGGGGAGTCTGCAGACATCTTCAGTACAAAGCCCTCCCCTTTGGGATCTCTCAGGCCCCGAGACTGTTCACCAAGATAGTGGCAGAGATGGCACCCTTCCTGAGGCTAAAAAGGATTGCCCTGGTACCGTATCTAGACGACTTCCTACTATTTTCTCAGACAAAAGACGACCTAAGAAAGGACATAAGTTTTCTTTGCAGAAGAGTCTTGGGTGGAGAATAAATCAGGATAAGTCAAACTTAATCCCATCACAGACCTGTGTGTTTCTGGAGATCCAATTGGATTCTTGTCAGGAGAAGAATTTTCTGACATTAAGAAAGAACAGATAATTCAACAGGTTCAGCTATTATTCCATTCTTATCTGTGTTCCATCAGAGTAGCTATGTCTGTGTTGGGGCTGTTAACCTCGACCATCCCGGCAGTCGCATATGCTCAGATTCATACAAGGGATCTTCAGACAGACATCTTGAGAGTTTGGGATGGCTCCCCCAGTTCTTTAGACAGGAGTTTTCACCTAGCCTCTACAGCCCATGCTTCTCTACTGTGGTGGATGAATCCATTAAACCTAGACAGAGGAGTCTGTTGGAATGTTCAAAATCAAATCCTCTTAAGCACAGATGCCAGTTCCTGACGTTGGGGAGCTCACTCTCAGGGCAGCGCCTGGCAGGGGAGATGGGATCTAAAGACAAGGTCCAAGTCCTCAAATTTCAGGGAATTAAAGGCCATCCTGATGTCCCTTCAGGTAGCTCTTTCTTCAGTAGTAAACAGAGAGATTTCAATTTACTCAGACAACTCCACGACGGTGGCTTACATAAATCATCAGGGGGGTACCAGAAGTCCAGCTCTTCTGGGGTTAGCGAAAGCAATCTTTTCCTTTGCAGAACAGAGGGGGCTGTTTATATCAGCTGTCCACCTGAAAGGGAAGGAAAATTCTGTGGCAGCACTTCGCACTTCTCTCAGGCAGGGGGAGTGGAGTTTGAACAATGAGGTCTTTCAACAGATTGTTGAGAGGTTTGGTCTCCCGTCCATAGATCTCTTTGCCTCCAAAGCAAACAAAGGTAGAGAGGTTTTTCTACCTCAATATGTGGGATGGTCCCCTAGCATTAGACGCTCTTGCTCAGGATTGGAGCAGGGAAAGGGGCTATGCCTTTCCACCCCTTCACCTTCTCCCCAGTGTCCTGTGGAAAGGGAAGGAGCTTCCGTGATAGTAATAGCCCCTTAATGGCCCAAGAAGGCCTGGTTTTCGTCCCTTCTGAGGTTGTCGGTCCTTCCTCCGTGGCAGCTTCCACTGAGGGAGGATCTCTTAGTGCAAGGCCCCTTGTTTCATCGAAATCCGGGGATCCTGAGGCTTTTGGCTTGGATGCTGAAAGGCGGATCTGGTACAGTAGAGGATTATCGGTGTCTGTAGTTTCCACTCTTTTTAAAAGTAAAAAGCCGGTTACCTCAGTCAAATACCTTAAAGTATGGAATTTCTGTCTTTTTAGGTGTCACTCCTGATCCGTTAAGGGCCCCTAGTATTCCTAGGGTTCTTGATTTCCTGCAGGCAGGCCTTGATAAGAATTTAAAAGCCTCTACCCTTAAAGTCCAGGTTTCTGCTCTAAGCTATTTTTTTCGATTTTAGGCTGGCAGATCATCCTTGGGTCAAAAGATTTAGAAAGGTAAAAAGGAGAAAGGTACTGCAGGCTGTAGTCCCTCCCTAATTTCTTTTGATTAATATTTCATTCTCGCATGGGTGCCGTCATGGGTGAGGGGAAAACAGGAATTGTTTACCGGTAATTGTTTTTCCTGAAGCCCATGACGGCACCCCCAGAAATTTCCCTGCCCCCTTATATTTAAAAAAAAAAAAAAAAAGTATATATCAATTAGTTATATTTTTGTGGGTGTCTTACTCACCACTATTGTTAGGGATGTAATTTACTGTATTGGTTCCCTTTCTTTATGTTTTTTCTTCTCTTGGTGGAAGTCACGCCTCCGGAGGTTGTTCATTTTCTATCACTGAGGTGTGGTGTGGGTGTGAACCTTTTTATATCAGCAGGTTTCCTGTCCTGGATGGGAGGTCCTATGTCGCATGGGTGCCGTCATGGGCTTCAGGAAAAACAATTACCGGTAAGCAATTCCTGTTTTCTCCCCCTTTGGAAAGGCAAGAAAGAGCCCGTCTGAGCTAGCAGCACCCCGGACGCTGAGGCCTACATAACGTGGCCACTTCGTGGCTACTAAAAAGCTGCATCGCTATAGCCTTAAAGACCCCCTATGAGGGGATATTACACTGGACATACCCTGAGATCCTCTATTGGGGCTTATTAGAGTATCAGTGAATATTCATCAAGCATCACATCACTCCCTGGCTATATACTGACGCCTATATGTGAAGCTTACCTGGACTAACTGAGACCCAGTACTTCTCAGCCATCAACAAAATGGTCAAGATTGGTAATAATAACCCTAAACCCGCCAACTCAAAAGGGGAGATGGATAAGTACATGAAAAAATCCGGCACGGGAGCTGCCGCTCACAAAATGGTTACCCCATCAAAAAATGTGCTTTCTATGGCCTCAATGGACATGGGCAGAATCTGATAGTGAGATGGATGCACCGTCTCAGCAAGACACTCTCCCAATATCCCGTTCCTTTCTGAAAAATCCTTAGATAAAGCTCTGGCAAAAGCCCTGGACCCTCTGTCTAAAGATTTGCAAGATATAAAGCAGGATGTGAAACATATTGGCTCTAGAGTAGAGCAACTGGAATCTGCACATATAAATGTTTGTAATTTCAGCATAGGCTACTTTCACACTAGCGTTTTAAAATTCCGGTATTGAGTTCCGTCATAGGGGCTCAATACCGGAATAAAACGCTTCAGTTTTGTCCCCATTCATTGTCAATGGGGACAAAACTGAACTGAAGACAACGGAATGCTCCTGAAAGCACCAAGACGGATCCGGAATGACCCCCAATGCAAGTCAATGGGGGTGGATCCGTCTGGTGTGACCATAATGGTAACCGGATCCGCCCTCCATTGACTTTCAATGGAGTCCATTACGGATCCGGGTACACATAGACACATACAGACATAAACATACACACACATAAAGACATACAAACACACATACATACTTACATGCCCCCCTGGCAGGTCTTCGGAGTGTCACACAGGTCACGATTCCCCACAGCGCCCTCTGCTGGGCGCCTGGTGGAATCGTCAGATGACTATTCCACCAGGCGCCCAGCAGAGGGCGCTGTGGGGAATCGTGACCTGTGTGAGCCGTCCTGACGCTCCGAAGACCTGCCGGGGAGCATGTAAGTATGTATGTGTGTTTGTATGTCTATATGTGTGTGTATGTTTATGTGTATGTATATGTATGTACTGTGTGACATGTGTGGGGCCGGAGCGCGGTTCCGGCTCCACACATGTCACTGCGGCAGGCCTGATCCGGCAGCACCCTTCACCTGCCGGATCAGGCCTGCCGCCAGTGTGAAAGTAGCCATAGCTGTCTCAGCTAGTATGTCTTCCTGTCAAAGTTACTTAAACGCGGCTTTTGATGCCCTGAAGGACCAAGAGAATAGAGGCCACAGAAACAACTTGAGAATTAAAGGCCTGTCTGAAACAGTGAGTAACGTGGATTTACATTCCACTGTACTTCAGATCTTTTGCAAAGCTCTGGGGGACTCTTACACCGGTGATATAATCATTGAAACAGTGCACAGATCCCTTAGGAGGAAACCTAAAGACTCTGAACTCCCGAGAGATGTGATCTGCCGTCTCTTGAATTACTCCGTGAAAGAGGAGATTCTTCAATCCACTAGCTCCACCACACAAATATATGAAGATGCTCAAATTATGATATATCAAGATCTTTCACCTCAAACCTTACAAAAAAGAAGAATCCTCAAACCACTAACAGAGGCCCTCAGAGCTAAGGGCATTCAGTATAGCTGGAAGTTCCCTTTTGGACTGATGTTTGGACTCGTATGGAAGGAAAAGATTCTTGATCCGGTCCGCCGCAGATCTTCTAGAAGTCTACACTGCATTGGAACTTCCAGATCTACAGATTCCCGACTGGGCTACTGTGACCGATCTTGACAACCTACCACAGATGTCACCCCCAACCCCCTGGGAGGAGGTCACACGTGGCCAAAACGCAAAATCCAACAGGAAGGGTCGTCTGACCCCTAAGGCCATCATTGCGGACAGCACGTGATATGTTTCCTAGGGAGAAAGTAGATTCCTGTCTGATTTGTGCTTATTTAGCAATTTATCCTTCTATTTCACACCTTTCTTAGGTTTATCTGCAATCAGACTGCTTTTGACATAATTTGATATATATTTCTCTGATGTACTTTCACTGCATTTCCGCTGATCTCTTTCAGCCTCTTTATTTCATCCTCTATCTTCTTACACTCCTCCCTTCAAATTTCCCACACAGACGCTATGGTGTTCTTGCACCTCTGATATTATATTTATCTCCCTAACTACACTATATCTAAACTTCCGCTGATCTCTTTCAGCTTCTTATATTCATTCTTTTCTATCTCCTACAACCTCCTTCCTTATATTTCCTACTTGGCGGATTACCGCTCTTGCACTTTTTAAGGCACTGATTCTTCTTAATCTACCTTAGCCGTATTCATGGCGTCACCATTCTTCACTATCTCTAAATTTCGCTATCTCTTTAGCTCTTTCTTTTTCCACGTTTCACTATCTTCTTTGCTTCACCTCTTTGTTATCCGTCTTTGACCAGTTGCATTGTTTATTATATGCTTCTAAACTGGGTCTCGATGGCCAAGATCTTAGTGGCCGTTGCCCTTGGTTCATGATGAGGCATTTGTTTGACCTCAAATGTTCTAATTGGTTTCTGTGCATTATATGGTATATTTTACTGTTCATTTATTTGACTACATTTGTCTGTTCCTTTTACAGTCTTTGTTTCACCCCCTTCCCCTCTTACCTAGCCTTTCCCTCCCTCCTCCCAAGTGGTGCGGGCTTTCAGACGACTACACTACAGCACTTGATGCTTTCCTCTATCAGGTATCACTATGGCTAATATTAAAATTGTTTCTTACAATGTTAGGGGACTAAATTCACCACCTAAACGGGGCCAAACCCTATACTTTCTCAGGAAACTTAAGGCAGATATGTGCTTATTACAGGAGACGCATTTTAAAAGAACGAAAATCCCCACTATGAATAGGACGTACTACTCTCAATAGTTCCATTCTGGATCAGAGAGCAACTCCTCAAAAGGGGTTAGTATTGGGATTAGCAAGCACACTGCTTTTGGGCTTCTAGACAAAGTAATTGACACAGAGGGTCGCTATATATTTCTTAAAGGGACAATTAAAAACTCTGTTTATACGATAGGTAACTTATATGCACCAAATAGGGATCAGATTCCCTGGCTTCTCACCACTCTAAAGAAGTTATCAAGCTTTAGTGAAGGGACCTTGATATTGGGAGGCGACCTGAATGTGACGCTTAACCCCACTGTTGATACCTCTAATGGGAAATCTTCTATTAGTCATAAAGCTTTGGCAAAGTTAAAGCGTTTGTTACATTACATGAAACTAGCTGATATCTGGCGGACCGTGCACCCGTCAGTTAAAGATTATACACACTTCTCCACCCCCATAACTCTTATCAAAGACTTGATTATATCTTACTTCCTTATGTGCAAATTCAGAACTGCTTATCCTCTGACATTAAGACACAAGTCTTGTCTGACCATTCCCTTGTGGAAGTATTATATACTATCACTCACACGATTCCCCCTGCCAAGAACTGGAGGCTAAATGTACTTGATGGAAACCTTGCTACAAAAATTTAGACAGGACCCTGAGGTTAAAGGGCTTGCCTGTGGGGGCAGAGAACACAAAGCTGCAGCCTACGCTGATGATTTGCTATTGATACTCACAGATCCTGCGTTCTCTTTGCCAGTAATAGAACGTCTTTTCTCTGAGTTTGGTGCAATTTCCAACTTTAAGGTCAACATAAGTAAATCCCAAATCCTTAATATCTCCCTTCCTTATAAACAGGCTTCCCAAATCTCCGATAATTCGCCCTTTGACTGGTCCCAACCGTCTATCGAGTTTTTAGGTGTCAAAATCTCCCCTGAGCTTGGTCAGCTATATAAGCTTAACTTACCACCTTTATTACAATCCATTACTAAGATCCTAGCAGCTTGGCCTACCCTGTACATATCATGGTTCGGGAGGAAGAACATAGCAAAATGTCTTATTTGGCCTAAAGTTACTTATTTACTTCAGTCTGTACCAATACATATACCAAATATATTTTTCGCCACCCTAAATAAGATTTTCTCTAAGTACATTTGGGACTCTAAAAAACCCAGAATTAGATATGATATTCTTCAGCTCCCGTGGCGTAATGGCGGAATTGATCTACCTTCCCCCCAAGCGTTTGTACAGGCAGTGCACTTACATAGAATAATAGATTGGTGTAGGAGACCCCCCCACAAACTATGGGTTCAGATAGAAGAAGACATACTGCGATTTCCACTTCGACACGTTATATTTTCTGATAACCCAGTTCCCCCTCGTTCTCTAGGAGACAACTTACTAATAAATGAAACTATTCGGATTTGGGGAGTGGGCAACGTACAAAAGATTTGTGCCCCTTTTCCATCTCCTCTTCTACAGATTAAAGACCTGATCTTCAGTGGTGATCCTATATATAACTCCACCATTCCCAAAGAAATATGCTCCAGTACCATTTTGTTAGATGCAGTCATTGCAAATGGCACGATTCCCTTATGTGCCCAATTAGCGGAGACACTACACTGCTCTTCTATACCCACACTGGTTTATAACAAGTTTACTACCTCCCCCAGGAGGATCCTAAAGGGAACGAATATCAATAGACCCATGACTAAGTTTGAAACAATGCTTTCCCAAATTAGGCCTCCCAAGAAAGTGGTTTCCACACTGAATAAGCTTATTATAACGCCGTCTGCCCCGACACCCCTCCCATTATAGAGGCCTGGGAAAAAGACCTTTCTAAGACATTCTCGCCTATTGACATTGACGTTCTATTTAAAGCCACTAAACAAGTTTCTAAATGTGTAAGAATGCAGGAAAGTGGGTATAAAACCTTACAAGATGGCATCTGACTCCAATCTTATTAAATAAATACAATCCCAGTTACGATCCTCGATGCTGGAGGTGTGAGGAGCAACCTGGTACTTATTTCCACATGTGGTGGACTTGTCCACGTATAGGCCCTTATTGGACCACCGTCATCTCGCAAATCAACCGAATACTGCACATCAACGTCCCACTATTACCGGAGGTATGCTTGCTTCATTTATTTCATGACAAATCTCCCCCACATGTTCAAAAACTGACCAGACATATGCTGGCCGCCACCAGAATATTGATCCCTACCTTCTGGAAGTCCGATACTCCCCCAACGCTTAGACAATGGCAAGACAAGGTGGATGCCATCTATCGCTTAGAAGAACTTGCTAGCTGGGACTCCAAAACACATCCTACTTTTAAAACTATTTGGCTTCCTTGGGTGACATATAGACAGTTTTCTACTGCAGATTAAAAATGTGGAGTTTCCTCCATTCCCCCCCTACCTGACATCTGAAGAACGCCTGCAAATAGTCATCTTACATAACCTGCAGATCTTCTCTCTGGATGGTCGCATCGGAGGTCCCGTACCACTTTCCCTCCCCCACACCCTCTTCCTTACCTCTCTCCTACTATTTACCCGATACCCTCTCCCTACCCATTTGATCAATGTCTAATTGCTTATATAAGCTATAACTAGGTATTGTTTATTTACCATCTGCCCCTTCAATTTATCATAGAAATGGTTACATGTGCGCACCTTCTTAGTGTTTCATTGCCTTTATGATGGACTCAGACACCTTTCAAGTGGATGCTGTAAACTTCAGGTGGTCTTCACAGATCACTTTATTTGTGTCATGCCTATTGTCCTTGCTTATGTTTATATACAAATAATAAATTTGAAAAGAAAAAAAAAAAAGGAAGCGCTATTGCGCTTCCTGTTCCGGCCCGGCGGTCACGTGATCGCCGAGGCCGGGAGAGTGCAGGAGCTGCTGGGTCTCTCATAGACCCGATCAGCCCTGCACTGAGGCTGTACAGCATAGTATTATGCTGTACAGCCTCTCTGGGGATGTATTTCCCCTGTAACTGGGGCTACTATGTCAGCCCCAGTTACAGGAGAAATCAAGTGTAAAAAAAAATAAATAAATAAGTGAAGTTAAATGTCCCCCTGAGGTCTTGTATGACCTTATGGGGGACACAAAGTGTAAAAAAAAAATAAAAAAAAATGATTTTCCCAAAAAAATTTCATTAAAAAAATGTTACAAATAAAAATAAATAAATAAGATAGAATTTGGTATCACCGCGTCCGAAACGACCGGCTCTATAAAAATATCACATGATCTACCCCATAAAGTGAACTGCGTAAAAAAAAATCTAATAAAAATTATGCCAAAACAGCTTTTTTTGTCGCATCACCTACCAAAAAACAATATCAAACAATCAAAAAGTCGTATGCATCCCAAAATGATAGCATTAAAAACGTCACCTCATCCCGCAAAAAATGAGCCCCCACACAAGATGATAGCCCGAAAAATAAAAAAAAGGGCTCTAAAAATTTGCAACACAAAAACATGATTTTTTTTTCTAGAAATGCTTATTGTGTAAAATGTTAAAAAAAAAAAATAAAAAATATACATATTTGGTATCGTTGCATCCGTAACAACTGGCTCTACAAAAATATCACATGATCTACCCCATAAAGTGAACGGTGTAAAAAAAAAAATATAGAAAAATGCCCCTAAACTGCTTTTTTTTTTTTTTTTTTTTTTTTTTAGTTAACCTCCCAAAAATTAGATTAAAAAGTGATCAGGAAGCCGGATGTACCCCAAAATGGTGCCAATAAAAAGCACAGGTTGTCCCGCAAAAAATAAGACCTCACGCAGCTCAGTCCACAAAAGAATTAAAAAGTTATCACTCTTACAAACCATGGCAAAAAATTCCATGTTAGAAAATGCAGATGCTGCTCCTCCCCTTCTGAGCCCTGGTGTATCCCCAAATAACAGTTTACGACCACATGTGGGGTGTTTCTGCAAACTGCAGAATCGGGGTAATAAATATTGAGTTTTGTTTTGTTGTTAACCCTTGATGTGTCACAGGAAAAAATGATTAAAATGGAAAATCTGCAAAAAAAAGTGAAATTTTGAAATTTCACATCTATTTTGCTTTAATTCCTGTGGAATACTTAAAGGGTTAACAACATTTCTAAAACCAGTTTTGAATAGTTTGAGGGGTGTAGTTTCTAAAATGGGGTCATTTATGGGTGGTTTCTATTATGTAAGCCTCACAAACTGACTTCAGAACTGAACTGGTTCTTAAAAAAGTTGATTTTGCAAAAATTGCGTCTAAAATTCTAAACCTTCTACTGTCCTAAAAAAATAAAATGACACTACCAAAATAATGCCAACATAAAGTAGACATATGGGGAATGTAAATTAAAAAGGATTTTATGGGGCATCACTATCTGAGAGATTGAAATTTAGAAAACAGTGAATTTTTTCAAATTTTCGTTAACTTTTGGATTTTTTTATAAATAAAATTAAAACTTATTGACTCAAATTTACCATTAACTTGAAGCACAATGTGTCACGAGAAAACAATCTCAGAATCGCTTGGATAAGTAAAAACGTTCCAAAGTTATTACCACATGAAGTGACATGTCAGATTTGCAAAATTAGGCCTGGTCAGGAAGGGGGAAATGGCCCAGATCTGAAGTGGTTAAGAATCTCTACATCAGGATAACCAAGCTATTTCTTCACTTTAAGGCCCCATTCACACGACCGTATATTTGCGGGCCCGCATTAATGCGGACCAGCAAATATACGGGGGCCGCCCGGCGTGTGTTCCGCAGCGTTCGGAACACACGCCCTGCGGCCCCATTGAAAATGCCTATACTTGTCCGTGCGCACGGACAAGTATAGGACATGCTTCAAAAGAGCCACGGCACGGAGCTAGCTCCATGCCGCGGCTCCCGGCCCCATAGAGGTGAATGGGGCTGCATCTATTCCTGCAATTTTGCGGATAGATATGGCCAGTGTCGGACTGGGGTACCTAGGGCCCACCAGTAAAAATTATTTTGGGGGCCCACTGTACGGATACATTTAAATATAATAAATAATCTAACAAGTTTTTTATATGAACATAGGCTGGTTGAGGGGCTGTACATTGAATATAAGTATGTAGT
Organism: Rhinella marina; assembly: GCA_900303285.1. NCBI lineage: Eukaryota > Metazoa > Chordata > Amphibia > Anura > Bufonidae > Rhinella > Rhinella marina. Next base: position 51,154 of record ONZH01008626.1, read on the forward strand.
GCAGTAAGTCTACTGTGTTATGTGCCACTTGTACAAGGGAGATGGGAGACTAGGGGCCCACCTTGCTCAGGGGCCCACCGGGGGATTCACCTGTACACCTGTGGGCCAGTCCGAGCCTGGATACGGCCCCATTCATACGGTCGTGTGAATGGGACCTAACTCTTTACTAAACTCCTTTCTAAGATCAGAACACAATATGTCTGCCTAATACAACATGGTTGACCAACAAATCTAATCCTGATTCTCCAACAGGGTCATTTATCAAACTGGTATCAAGTAAAACTGGCTTAGTCGCCCATAGCAACTAATCAGATTCCACCTTTCATTTTCCAAAGGAGCTGTGTAAAATGAAAGGTGGAATCTGGTTGCTATGGGTAACTAAGCCAGTTCTACTTTACACCAGTTTGATAAATAACCCCAAGTGTGCTTAGGGAGGGAGGGGAGCCTCAGCCATTTACACTGTCGCTACTGCAGTTTCTGCGCAGTGTGCCAGGCATAGTCATAGCAGCCATTTACATCGGCTGTGTGTGTCACTGACTGGTCTGCATCACATTCACAAATTCCCACACTATCTGCGCAAAAGAAATCTGACACTTTAGTGACTGCACACTGTATTTGGTGCAGTGCCAGACAAAATCGGCTTTTTCTGTATTTTTTTTTTTTTTTTTGGTGCCAAATGTTCATTTTATACAGCAGCTAGTTATCATACACTATTTTGGTAAGTATTTGAGAAAACTTACATTTCAATATTGCATTTTCAGTGGTAATTCATCAGGCTGTCTACAACAAGAAATTAGTTTCTTGCATCACAGACTGCGATTTGTTGTGTGGTTGAAGACAGAGGTATATCTGATTAGGAAATGTCATATCTAGGTCAGTCCACTAGTAACATGTCAGCTCCTGCCACCACTGCAAACCCAATACAGCCAGACATCTCCTGCGCCTTTGTAATCGGAGGTAAATTTATGTCTCATTTTAGTGTAAGACCATATACCATATAATATAGATATATGGGTATATAGATATATTAAATTCATTAGTAGGTTCTCTTTGTATAATATTCAATGTCTCTCAGCAGCCAGCGTGGGAGACAGGTGACCTCTGTGACCCTGACTGAGAATATGTAGACTAAAGGTCTGTCTACCGCCATCTGGGAAGGGTTCAGCTGGGTTAACATAAACATTCTCCTATTTCCCGAGAACCATAATGAATTTAGCTATCGGTTACTCGGGGAGTGATTATGTTATATTGTCAGACTGTGTTTTCCCAGATGGGGGACATCAATTCTCCAAGATATTATGTAATGTAAATCCACTCTTTATAGTTACCAGAAGGAGATGTGGTCACTAGGAGTTATTCACACGCTCGCCCCCCACCACTCCTCCCTCTTCCAAGGGAGGGGGTCTGAGGCTCTACACTGAATAAAGGTCCCCCTCAGAACAATTCATATGAGCCTCAGCTGGGACAACCACATGGGTTGTGTCCAGCATTGCTGATTCGTCACTATCCTTACCTAGGCTGCATTTGAAGCAGACGGGGGGGCTCCCTAGGTTTCATCATCATTTCCACATTTACACTAAGCTAAGTATAATAAACTTTATTACTTTATTTTTAATCAATTTGTTTGTGTCTGGGTCATCCGTATATTGTAATTATCATTAAGCAATAACTCATTTGCATACAGCCTTGTCCGTCATGTTCCATACTGCCACTGCTGCCACCAATTGCTACTACCACTACAGAGCCAGACATCTCCTGCACCTTGTCTGTCATGTTCCATACTGCAATGTCACTGCTTCCACCAGTTACTACTACCACTAGTGCCTCTACCATCCCCACTACTCAGCCAGATGATATTATTTGATATTCAAATCCACCTTGTCCATGATATTCCATACTGTACAGCCATTTATGTTGACGTGCCACTGCTGCTTCCACCACTACACAGCGAGACATCTGTTGCTTTGCCCGCATCATGTTCCAAAATGTATTGCCACCGATGACAACTCGCCACTGCCGCTATCACCATCACACAGCCACTTATCTGTCACCATTATGTCCGCCCTGATATCTTCTGTATTGGCAATGTAGGCAACACTCATCCAGGACCTGAGCCTCATAAAGGGATACATTTTGGAAGGCCATTTAAAAAAATCACAGCCACCAAATTTTTATAAAATTTATGTAACAACTTCCTAGTTCTTAATAGATGGAATAACTCCTTTTGGAGTATGGATAATATCCATTTCGGTGTGAGAGGCGGCTAGTCGCATCTTTCAAACTGACCTCAGCAGTATGAATCATCCCTAGCACATAATAGATGGAAAAGGTCCTTCCGTAGTATGGGAAATAGTCACTTCTATATAAATCGGACAAATCCTATGCTTGAAGTTGACCTCACCAACTCTGTAGACAACACATAGAAAAGGTCCGTCTGGTGTATGGGAAATAGACAGTACGCTGTGAGCAGGCTAAACCCCATGCCTGAAGAGGACCTTACCAGCAGAAAAACTTCTCAGTAGCTATTACATAGAAAAGGTCTGCCTGGGGTATGGGAAATAGTTTACTGTGAGCAGGCTAAATCTCATGCCGGAAGAGGACTTCAACAGCAGGGAAAACTCTGTAGATAACACATAGAAAAGTCAGTCTGGGATATGGGAAATAGTCACTTCTATATAAACCGGATAAATTCCATCCCTGAAGAGGATCTTGCCAGCAGGAAAACTTCTCTGTAGTTAATACATAGAAAAGGTCCGTCTGGGGTATAGGAAATAGACAGCTCACTGTGAGCAGACAAAACTCCATGCCTTAAAGGGAGTCTGTCACCTCCATAGCCCCTATAAAGCATTTACATAGCCCCATAGCACAAATAATGACAAATGTAACTGTACCTGGGGCGCTTTCCTCTGACTAGTAGAAGCTGTAAAAACGTACTTTAATCCATATGTAAATTAGCTGTTGGAAGTGCCCGGAGGCGGAGCTCACCGCCGTGGAGCCCGGGCTCGTCTGCTTTTTTAAACGCTCTCCCTTCCCCTGTCACTGCCTCCGCCCGCCCTCCTCTTCACTTGCGTCCTCCGTCTGTTCCAGTCTCTCCCCAAGCCGGCGCATGCACAGTGGCTACGCCGATGCCGTGCCCACAATGGGCAATGCAGGGCGCATGTGCCAGCTCAGCAAGAGCCTGGAACAGATGGAGAACGCAAGTAATGAGGAGGGCGGGCGGAGGCAGTGACAGGGGAGGGGAGAGCGTTTAAAAAAGCAGACGAGCCCGGGCTCCACGGCGGTGAGCTCCGCCTCCGGGCACTTCCAACCGCTAATTTACATATGGATTAAAGTACGTTTTTACAGCTTCTACAAGTCAGAGGAAAGCGCCCCAGGTACAGTTACATTTGTCATTATTTGTGCTATGGGGCTATGTAAATGCTTTATAGGGGCTATGGAGGTGACAGACTCCCTTTAACCCCTTCACCCCCGGAGGTTTTTTCGGTTATGCATTTTCGTTTTGCGCTCCCTGCCTTCAAACAGCCATAACTGTTTTATTTTTCTGTTATGTAATTTTTTTTTAGAAAAAAAAGCGACAAAAAACAGCGAATTGCGATTTGGACGCTTTTTTCCGCCACACAATTCGCCGAATTGGAATTTTTTTTTTTATATTTTAAAAGTACGGGCGTTTTTGGTCACAGTGATACCCATGATGTCTATATTTATTGTTATTTAGGTATTTATTTTTTAATTATACGGAAAGGGGGGTGATTTGAACTTTTATATATTTATTTTTTATATATTTTTTAACTTTTTAATTTTTTTTGTGATTATTTTAAAGCTCAAATATGGGCTAATATATTGTTGTTTTTTTTTTCTTTATGAGCAATCAGGGATTTACTAGATGGAGATAAATCCAAGAATTGCTCATTTCTTATACTGGCCTGCCATCTAGTGGCCAGAATAAGAATTGCAGTTTGAAAACTGTAATCCTCACCAGCGAGGATTACAGTTTTCATATGATGTACAGACACCCCGATTGGCCACTCGGGGCGTCTGTACACCACCCGGAAGCGTACGCTTCCGGGTTCAGACGCATCCTGATGCCGTGATCACGGCATCTGAAGGCCCAGCAAGACGCCGCCGATGGCGGTAAGTACCCGCAAGTCTCTGCTGTTAGAAACAGCAGAGACTTGCCGGCCATGACGACCGCCGCACGTGCGAGCGGGCGCCATGTGTCCGCATCGCCCCAGCGCCGTACATGTACGGCACTGGGAGTCTAAGGGTTAAGAGGACCTCGGCAGCAGATAAACTGATGGGGCTACATGTTGAGCTGTCCTTTAACGATGATGGTGAAATCACAGGTTACCGCCAAAGTCTTGCAATTTGAATGCAAACTTAGGTGGGAACAACTCACTGATAACTCTTGACAAATGGTTTATTTTTGTCGTACCCTGTATAACTTTTCAGTCGTTGTTAAATGCAGAAATTTGCCAGTGATTAGAGGATTATCTGCAGTATCATCTGAGCCCAAACCCTGTTCTCACAGGACAGGGGTTGAGGTGTGTCCATAAGGATTCATGTTTTATGGTGATATTTAACAGTTATAAGGATTAAAAATGAAATACAGTTAAAAACCTGATTTTCTACCATTCATCTGTTCCCCTTTATTGGGCAAAATTAATGGTAACATATAATACCAGGTAACTTATATAATACCACAAAGGGTTAGGCTTAAAGGGAACCTGTCAGCTCTGAAACACCCCCTGAACTAGAGTAAGAGATATATAGTGTAAGTGATGCTGAATCCGATTATGAAAGTTTTATCTTCATTTTCACTTCCATTCTGACACTGTGCTCCCACAAACTTGTAGTAAAATGCACTCACTGGACTCTTCTTTGAGTCCTCTCCATTATGTGAGTGAGCACCGGAGTCCAGTGAGTGCATTTTACTGCTGGTTTGTCAGAGCACAGAGTCAGAATGGAAGTGAGTACGAAGATAAAACTTACATATTCGGATTCAGCATCACTTACACTATACAACGCTTACTCTACTTCAGGGGGTGTTTCGCAGATGACAGGTTCCCTTTAATTCAGACATCCATGGAGCATGGTCCGTGAAAACCCGGACCGTGCTCCTTCTGGGGGCAGGAGCGCACGGCGTCATAGGAACCAATGACGCCGTGTGCTTCATGAGGTCGCCACTGTACAGTGATACACTCGATACGAGTGTGTACAGTGTATTGCTGTGCAGCGGCGGCCTCACGAAGTGCATGGCGTCATAGCAACCAAAGAGGAGCACGGTCTGGGCTTTCACGGACTGTGCTCCACGGACGTCTGAATTAAGCTTTAAGCAGGTCCTTACAGAGTATGTAGTTTAGCCAATTAACTGTGAATCAGCTAAATCCCATTATAGTTCCGAACCTGAACACCAGGAGGCTGAGAGGTCTGTACCAGGCATGTGAAATAGACAGCTCCTATAGAGTCGGCTATTTCCCATGCCTGGTAAGGACGAGGTCCATACCATGTATGGACTTTAGCCAAAACAATGTGGGTAAAGGCTAAACTCCATGCACGGTAGGGACCTGCTGACGTCACAATATCATGTGACATTCCTAGGTCACGTGGGTCGAAAGCTGGGGCACTGCACAGGCAGGCTGTTTGCAGAGTAGAAAGGTCGGCTTATGGATGACTGCTCAGCAGTGTCAGTAGTGTAGAGAGGGAGATCAAAAGCATCTGTCAGTGCAGGAGAAGTACGTGTGTGTTGTGGAGTGCCTGGGGTTGGGAATGAATGCATGGGGGTCGGGATTCTGTGTAAGATTATATGCAGAGGGTGGGGGCGCATGGCAGTCAATGATAACCGGGCCCCTGCTGTATCTGCCGGTATTGCTGTAAATACAGATTAACCCTTTCTATTCATAGAAGGTGTTTGCGGCGGGTGAGGGATCCCACCAACTCCCTGTGCTGTGGTAACGGGGACCCGATGGGTGAGAACTTAGGTCTCCTAGACAACTATTACTGCATACCTCCCAACTTTGGAAATGGAGAAAGAGGGACAAATTGTGTGGCGCGAGAAGCACACCACTGCAAATTTTTCTGGACTAGGCCACACCTCTAACTCCGCCCAAAACATAACTCAGTCCCCTTACTGCCCCACATAGTAATTATTCCCCAGTTATGTGCCCCCAGTATTTTGCCCAGCTGTGCCCCCCCTATAATATGCCCCAGTAATGTTGTGCCCCAAGTAACATGCCCACATTGTGCTCCCCAGTTTATATTGTGCCCCCAGTAATATGCCCACATTGTGCTCCCCAGTAATATGCCCATATTGTGCCCAAAATTGAAAAAAATAAACACTATATACTTCTTCCTAGCAGCATCACCAGCAGGCCACAGTCTTCTCTAGTCTGGAGGACAGTTATCCTTGGCTCCGCCCAGACCGAAGGTGTGGAGAGTGGCAGGGAGGTATGGAGAGCCTGCAGGGGGAACGGGAGGGAGAATGGATGAAGCAGCGAGGCGATGCCGGTTCTCTGCTTCATTACCATACAGGCAACTGTCTCTGCGTCCTATGGACGCACGGACAGCTGCCATAAATCAGGACATACCTCCCCCGTAGCGGGCAGCCACTGCAATCCGGGACTGTCCCACTGGATCTGGGACGGTTGGGAGGTATGTTACTGTATTACACAGTGTAATACGCTAATAGGCAATGTTTTCCCCGGCGCCTCCACAACGGCACTCTCAGGAGGGTGTCCCCGCCTTCCAGGACAGGAAACAACGTAGAAGCATTGTCTTTAAATAGCCCCCTCCCATTGCCTGCTTCAGTTGTTGTTTCCTGTCCCAGGACAGCGTGGAAGCCGCTCCGGAGGGAGCCAATGCAGCACAGGGCCTGTACCTTTTATCCCCGTTCTGGGATGGCCACTGCAGAGGACAGGGTCGCGGGAGTGGGGGTGCTCCTTCCTGGTCCTTAGGTGTAAGCCCTTCTCTGAAGGCAACCTCGGGCATCCGTTCCGCCGCCGGTCTGAGTCGGGAACAAGGGATCGCGATCATTCGCATGCAGGTAGAGGTCTCCTGGACAGAGATCTCTGTTCCGCCAGGCCTCTGACGTCACTTCCGTTGAAACCAGAAGTCGGGGGCCCAGTGGCAGCAAAAGGGGGCGGTCCGCATTCAAACAGAGCGGACAGTCAGCGTGCCTTGTCTGCTCAACCATGTCGGCTCAGGAAGGAGCAGACATGCCCCTCAAGCCTGCAGATCCTAACGCCCAGAGCCCGGTAAGACTCCTCCATGTTTTGTTATCTGGTATGTGCTATAAGTTGCTGCACTTAAACTAGGACACGTGTGGGGTGATTAAAACTTCACCACAATGGTGCGGGACCTCTGTTAAAGCATTAGGGAGCAGATCCTAATGTCACATTAATATTTTAGGGAACAGAGGCCACGACTAAACCCAGGAGTGGAGAGTCCGTCAGGAAAAAATGTGAAGTATGCAGGAAACCCCTACCATCCAAGTCAAAGAAATTATTGTGCCAAAAATGCACAGACAAGGTAGTCACGGAAGAAACACCTTCCTTATTGGTGATGGTAAGTTCACTAAAAAGGTTCAAGAAAGGCCTGGATGTATTTTTGGAGGGTAATAATATTACAGGTTATAGTTACTAGAGAGGGGTTGTTGATCCACGGAGTAATTCTGATTGCCTGATTGGAGTTGGGAAGGAATTTTTTTTCCCTAAAGTGGGAAAAATTGGCTTGTACCTCACAGGGATTTTTTGCCTTCCTCTGGATCAACTTATGGGAGAACAGGCCGAACTGAATGGACAGATGTCTTTTTTCGGCCTTGTAGACTATGTTACTATGTTATTGGAGTCAATCAGAATCCTTATAAAGGAGGAAGTAAAAACGGCTGTGGACTCCAGACTGCCTCCAGGTTCTCCGCAGCCATCTTGTTCTCAAAAATCTCTGATCTCTGAATCCAGGAATGTTCCTGACTCTGAAGGCGGAATAGTGTCTTATGAATTCGTCCTCCTCTGATGATGAATCAGGCAGACAATTTTGTATACCTGAAGATACGGATAAGCTCCTTAAAACCATAAGGGCAACTATGGATATAGAGGATGTGAAGGAGCCACAGTCCTGACAGGACCATATGTTCCAGGGGCTAGGTCAGAGGAGAAAGAGAGTCTTTCCAGTTCACAATAATGTCAAGTTAGCAATTACCAGAGAGTGGAAGGACCCAGAGAGACGTAATATGGTCACAAATTCATTTAAGAGGAAGTATCCGTTTGCAGAAGATGATTCTGAAATTTGGGATAAAACACCAAAAATACATAGCAACAGTTTGTAAGGCCGAAAAAAGACATCTGTCCATCCAGTTCAGCCTGTTTTCCTACAAGTTGATCCAGAGGAAGGCAAAAAAAACCCTGTGAGGTAGAAGCCAATTTTCCTCACTTTAGGGGGAAAAATTCCTTCCCGACTCCAATCAGGCAATCAGAATTACTCCCTGGATCAACGACCCCTCTCTAGTAACTATAACCTGTAATATTATTACCCTCCAGAAATACATCCAGGCCCTTCTTGAACTTACCATCACCATCTCCTCAGGCAGAGAGTTCCACAGTCTCACTGCTCTTACCGTAAAGAATCCTCTTCTATGTTTATGTACAAACCTTCTTTCTTCCAGACGCAGAGGATGTCCCCTCGTCACAGTCCTCGGAATAAATAGATGATGGGAGAGATCTCTGTACTGACCCCTGATATATTTATACATAGTTATTAGATCTCCCCTCAGTCGTCTTTTTTCTAAAGTGAATAACCCTAATTTTGATAATCTTTCTGGGTACTGTAGTCCACCCATTCCAGTTATTACTTTAGTTGCCCTCCTCTGAACCCTCTCCAGCTCTGCTATGTCTGCCTTGTTCACAGGAGCCCAGAACTGTTCACAGTACTCCATGTGTGGTCTGACTAGTGATTTGTAAAGTGGCAGGACTATGTTCTCATCACTGGCATCTATGCCCCTTTTGATGCAACCCATTATCTTATTGGCCTTGGCAGCAGCTGTCTGGCACTGGCTTCTACAGCTTAGTTTGCTGTTCACTAAAATTCCTTTTAGTCCTTTTCCTAGGCAAAATAGATGCTCCAATAGCACGTATATCAAAAAAATCCTCCCTGCCTTTTGAGGATATGGGTCTCTTAAAGGACCCTATGGACAAAAGATGTGAGGGTTTACTCAAAAAGGCGTGGGAGACAAACACGGCGATGCTAAGGCCCAGTATTACGGCTACATGCACCTCTAGGTCTCTGGCTGTTTGGCTCGACCAACTTGAAAACTATATTGCCTCAGGAACCCCTAGAGAAGAGATCTTGGCCTCCATGCCTACTCTTAAACAGGCAGCCAACTTCTTGTCCGATGCCTCTGTGGATCTTGTCAGGCTGTCAGCCAGATCATCTGCCCTCTCGAACGCTACACGCAGAGCTGTATGGCTCAGATCCTGGTCGGGCGATTCAGGGTCTAAGAGTCGTTTTTGCTCCTTACCGTGCAATGGGGATAGATTGTTTGGTACGGGCTTAGATGATATTCTGGAAAAGGCATTGGACAAAAAGAAGGGTTTTCCCTCAGACTCTAAGTTCTACCACCAAAGGAGGTCCTTTCGTAACTTTAGAAAGACTAGATCAATGGAAGAGAGAACCCTCCAACAGATAGCAACCCTCTAGGGGCAGAGGGAAGGGGTTCTTATTTAATCCCGAGAGCGCCTCTAAGTCATCACAATGACGCTGGGGACCAGGTGGGGGGCAGATTAAAAAGATTCTCTTCAGCCTGGGAAAGCATAACCAGCTGTCCCTGGGTTATAAGTACAATCTCTTCAGGATACAAGATAGAGTTCAAATCCCCTCCGCCAGACCAATTCATGATCAACAAATCCCTTCTTTCCTCGATAAAACAACAGGCTCTAGAGTTAGAAATTACATCCTTGGTAAAAAAAACAAGTAATTGTTCCGGTGCCGGAGTCTCAAAAAAGACGGGGATTTTATTCCCCAGTCTTCTTAATACAAAATCCAAACAAGACCTTCAGGCTCATAATAAATCTAAAAAAACTAAACAATTTTCTAATGTACAAAAAATTCAAGATGGAGTGTATCAGATCCACGGTAAACCTCCTCACCAAAAACTGCATCATGATAACAATAGATGTTTCCGACACCTATTACCACATGCCCATTAACACAAACTATCCGAAGTTCCTAAGAATAGTTGTCTACCTCCAAGGGGAAGAAAGACACTATCAGTTCCAGGCCCTCCCCTTTGGGACTTCCTCTGCCCCAAGGGTTTTCTCAAAGATCATGGCAGAGATGACAGGGTATCTACACATGCAAGGTGTCCAAATCATACCCTATTTAGACGATCTTTTAGTCAAAGGGCCATCTCTTCAGGTGCTCCAAGATCACCTACAAATTATAAAAAAATTGATACAGGATCTCGGATGGGTCATAAATACAGAAAAATTGGAGTTAATTCCCAATCAGCAAAGAATATATTTGGGAATTCTGCTAGATTCACAGAAACTCATGTCCTTTCTTCCAGCGGAAAAACAGCTTCTACTATCTCAAAGGATTGCAGCCTTTTGCCAAAATCATACAGCTTCTATAAGAGAAGTTATGACATTGTTAGGACACTTAACTTCAGCAATCCCCGCAGTAAGATGGGCACAGCACCACTCAAGACCGTTACAGAAGTTCCTGCTAAACATCTGGGACGGAAGTCAACTCACCTTGGACCACAAGGTAAACATACCGCAAAAAGTAAAACGAACCCTTCTTTGGTGGCGTATCCAGTCAAATCTTCAGACGGGATTCTTCTGGCGGCCATCGGATCAGATCTGTATCACCACAGACGCCAGCGGTCAGGGCTGGGGAGGCTTCACAAAAAACAGGAAATTTGGGATGCACAGATGTCCTCAAATCTTCGGGAACTCACAGCTATTTTCAAAGTTCTCTAAGGATTGGAGGAAAGATTAGAAGGGCGACATGTAAAGGTCTTGACGGACAATTCTACCGCAGTAGGACTACCTGAATCGTCAAGGGGGGACAAGAAGCAGGAGTCTTCAACTAGTAGCACACAACATATTGAGTTGGGCAGAGAGAAAGGTGTTATCTCTAGTGGCGGTCCACCTGAAAGGGCAATCCGAAAGTAGATCTGTTCGCGACCAGAGCAAACAGGTGGAATCATTCTGCTCACTTCATAACTTCATATCCAGGACCGACCTTTGATGGTAGACACCTTGTCAGCCCCATGGCCATCAGAGCTCCTTTATGCGTTTCCACCATTCAGTCTCATACCGAGGGTTCTGATGAAGGCAATAGAAGAGGGCAATCTGATCCTCATCACGGCCTTCTGGCCCAAAAGGACCTGGTTCCCACTTCTATTTCAACTAGCAGCAGGGGAATACTGGACCCTTCCAGATGGTCAAGGTCTCTTGTCTCAGGGGCCGGTTCATCATCCAGATGTGCGACAATTACACCTGACCGCCTGGAGACTGAACACAACCTCCTTAGGAAGAAGGGACTAACAGAATCAGTGATTGCGACCATTTTGCTTAGTAAGAAGCCGACAACATATGCATAAAAACCTGGAGGGCCTTCTTATCCTTTGCTGGGAGCAGATGGGGCAGGAGCCAAATGCCAGACATCCCCCTCATTCTAGACTTTCTACAATCAGGACTTGATAAGGAACTAAAACCTGGTACCCTTAAAGTACAGGTATCTGCCTTATCAAACTTTCTGGAAACTAGGTTGGCAGATACCACTCGTAAAACGATTCCTTTCTATAAAAGTGCCCTTTTTACATTCAACTGTTCCACCATGGGATCTAAACCTGGTATTAGAGATTTTAATGGATTCCCCGTTTGAGCCTCTACCATAAATTTCCTTAAAGTTTCTGACATATAAAGTGGTGTTTTTGGTAGCAATAACCTCTGCCGGGAGAATTGGGGAGATACAGTCTTTTTCTTGCAGACCGCCTTACCTTACGGTCCTAGAAGATCGTATAATTCTAAAACATGCCCCAGTGTTCCTACCAAAGGTTGTGTCAAGGTTCCATACACAGCAGAAAGTATCACTCCCTTCCCTTTGCCATTCTCCTTCCTCTGACTTGGAAAGGAAATTCCATAACCTCGACGTAAGACGCTGCATTTTAACCTATCTTCAAGCAACTCAATCCATCGGAGGTCCGACCATCTTTTCTTGCAATTCCAAGGTCCCAACAAGGGGGCATCAGCAAGTAAAAGCGCCATCGCAAGGTGGTTGAGGAATACTATTGAAATCTGTTATATACAGAAAGGACTTCTGACTCCAGAGAAGATAAAGGCACACTCTACCAGGGCAGTCTCGGCCTCCTGGGCTGAGGGGGCCTCAGTGTCAGTAGAGCAGATTTGTAGGGCAGCCACTTGGGCAAACCCAAATACCTTTTTCAGACATTATAAGTTAGACGTACTTAAAAATTATGATTTGTCCTTTGGCAGAAAAGTCTTATCTGCCGTTGTCCCACCCTAGGGGAGGTGGTTTTTTCTATGTTATTCCTCCTGAGAGTGCCGTTGTGGAAGCGCCGGGGAAAAGAGTTAATTACTCTTACCGGTAATTGGTTTTTCCAATAGCCTCCACAAAGGCACTGGTATTTCCCACCGTATATATATTATTTCTTTATTGTGTTGTAACTGTTTAATAAGAGATAAATTCACTATTGAATTATTAGCGAGTCCTATGTCATTAACTGAAGCAGGCAATTGGAGGGGGCTATTTAAAGACAATGCTTCTATGTTGTTTCCTGTCCTGGAAGGCGGGGACACCCTCCTGAGAGTGCCGTTGTGGAGGCTATTGGAAAAACCAATTACCGGTAAGAGTAACTCTGTTGTAATACAGATCTATTATTATCACTTCGGGACTTCAACTTTTGGGAGTCTGATCCCCTCTGCAATACAAAAGTTGAAGTCCCAGAGTGGGACAGAAATAAAGTAAAAAAAGTGCTTATAATAATTAGTGCTTATAAAAATAAAATCAGTTTCAAGTAAAAAAAACAAAAACGCCTCTTTCCCCTGATTTTATAATAAAAAAAATAGGAAGAAAAAAAAACAAACCACACACATATTGGGAATCGCCGCATCCATAATCTACCCCGCCAGATAAACACCGTATAAAAATAAAAACTGGCAAAAAAGCCATTTTTTGTCACCTTACATCACAAAAAGTGGAAGACCAAGTGATCAAAAAGGCGTATGGCCCCCAAAATAGTACCAATCAAACCATCACCTCATCCCGCAAACAATGAGCCCCCTCAGAATATGGAGACACCAAAACATAATTTTTTGTTTCAAAAATGCTTTTATTGTGCAAAACTTAGTCTTTCACCCTTTTTCACCTACAGTGCCTTGCGAAAGTATTCGGCTCCCTGGAACTTTTCAACCTTTTGACACATTTTAGGCTTCAAACAAAAAGATATAACATTTTAAATTTTTGGTGAAGAATCAACAACAAGTGGGTCACAATTGTGAAGTGGAATGAAATTTATTGGATCATTTAAACTTTTTTTGTAATAATAAAACTGAAAAGTGGGGAGTGCAAAATTATTCGGCCCATTTACTTTCAGTTCAGAAAACTCACTCCAGAAGTTCATTGAGGATCTCTGAATGATCCAATGTTGTCCTAAATGACTGATGAAGATAAATAGAATCCACCTGTGTGTAATCAAGTCTCCGTATAAATGCACCTGCTCTGTGATAGTCTCAAGGTTCTGTTTAACCCCTTCAACCCCGGGCCTGTTTTCACCTTCCTGACCGGGCCATTTTTTGCAAATCTGACATGTAACTTTATGTGGTAATAACTTTGGAACTCTTTTACTTATCCAGGCCATTCTGAGATTGTTTTCTTGTGACACATTGTACTTCATGACAGTCATAAATTTGAGTCAATATATTTCACCCTTATTTATGAAAAAATCCCAAATTTACCAAAAATTTTGCAAAATTTGCAAATTTTTCAAATTTCAATTTCTCTACTTTCAAAATGCACAGTAATACCTCCAAAAATAGTTATTATTTTACATTCCCCATATGTCTACTTTATGGTGGCATCATTTTGTAAATGTAATTTTACTTTTTTAGGACGTTAGAGGGCTTAGAAGTTTAGAAGCCATTTTTCAAATTCTCACCAAATTTTCCAAAACCATTTTTTTAAGCACCAATTCAGATATAAAGTGATTTTGAGGGGCTTACATAATGAAACCCCCCCATAAATGACCCCATTTTAGAAACTACACCCCTCAAGTTATAAAAAACTGCTGTTACAAACTTTGTTAACCCTTGAGGTGTTCCACAAGAATTAAAGGAAAATGGAGGTGAAATTTCAAAATTTCACTTTTTTGGTAGATTATTCATGTTAATAATTTTTTTCTTGCAACACAGCAAGGGTTAACAGCAAACTAAACCTCAATATACATTACTCTGATTCTGCAGTTTACAGAAATACCCCATATGTGGTGGTAAACGTCTCTATGGGTTTGTGGCAGTGGTCAGAAGGAAAGGAGCGCCATATGGATTTTGGAGGCAGATTTTGCTAGAATAGTTTTTAGGCACCATTTTGTAATTGAGATACCCTGACGTACCCCTTCAGTGGAAACCCTCATAAAGTGACCCCATTTTGGAAACTACACCCTTCAAAGAATATATTAAGGGGGGTACTGACCCTTTGACCCACTTTGGAAACACTTGGCTGTGAAAATGAAAAGTTTCATTTCTTCCAATAAAAATGTTGCTTTAGCCCCAATTTTTTCATTTTCAGAAGAGGTAACAGGAGAAAAGCACCCATAATTTGTTACCCATTTCCTCCTGAATATGGCAACACGCCATATGTGGTGGTAAACTGCTGTGGCAGGACTCAAAACAGAAGGAGCGCCATATGGATTTTTCAGAACAGATTTTGATGGATTGGTTTGCGGGTGCCATTGATTTTTAATTTTTTGAGTTATTGTCTTATGTGGGGGCTCATTTTTTGTGGGACGAGATGACGGTTTGATTGGTACCATTTTGGGTTACATAAGACTTTTTGATCGCTTGGTATTACAGTTTTTGTGAGTCAAGGTGAAAAAAATAGCTGTTTTGGCATGGTTTTTAAAAAAAAAAAAAAATGTATTTTTCTTTTTTTACAACATTCACCTGGGGGGCTATTTCATGTAATATTTTTATAGAGCAGGTTGTTACGGACATGACAATACCAAATATGTCTAACTTTTTTATTTTTGGATAGTTTTACACATTAGATTTATTTTTTGAACAGAATAAAATCATTATTTTGTGTTGCCATTTTCAAAGAGCCATATTTTTTTAAGTTTTCAGGCGATTGTCTCAGGTAGGGTATCGTTTTTGCAGGACAAGAGGCAAGTTTTTTTACATTATTTTTTTACAGCATTCGCCTGGGAGGCCATCTCATGCAATATTTTTATAGAGCAGGTTGTTACGGATGCGGCGATACCCAATATATAATTTTTATTTTTGGAATTTTTATTTTTGGAAAGTTTTACACATTAGATACATTTTTGAAAAAAATAAAATATTTTTTGTGTTGCCATTTTCTGAGAGCCATATTTTTTTTATTTTTCAGGTGATTGTCTTAGTTAGGGTCTCATTTTTTGCGGGACAGATGACGGTTTGATTAGTACCATTTTGGGGTACATATGCTTTTTTGATCACCTGCTATTACACTTTTTGTAAGAGAAGGTGAGCAAAAAATGTCTGTTTTGGCACAGTTTTTTTTTTTTTTTTACTGCGTGCACCTGACGGGGTGGATCATGTGCTATTTTTATAGAGCCGGTCGATGTGGACGCGGCAATACCTAATATGTCTATTTTTTTTCACTATTTTTACAATTTTTTTTTATATTATTTTGTAAAAATGACTCTTTTTTTAGGCGCATGCGCGAGGCTCACCGAGGCGGATGTGCTTTGCGTGAGCTCCGTGACCACCGCTGCTAAAAGGTCGATTTAGCGCTGCTTCGCAGCTCCACAAGCGCTGACACCTGGCTCTCCCGATCAAGGAAGATGACCAAGCCAAAGAAATCAGGCGCTGCACCACCATCGCAGCCGATATCTCAATCTATTCCGGCGATCTTTGCCTCACAGACATCTTCCAAGATGGCGGCCCCCGCCGGCCGGGGCGGCCCATGAAGACGCAAGCCGTACTAGCCCTGGATCCCCAGCATCTGCGCCCGATTCCCCACCTGCCTCACCTCCACGAGACCTCTATCAAGACATCAGGCGTATGTTTAAAGATGAGCTGTCTCAGGCGGTCAAAGAATTTTCCCGCCAACCCCAGGAGCTAGGCCACAGAGTAGCTGACGTAGAGGCCCGAACCGAAAGCATGGTGGATGCCTTGACATCAGATAGGCAAGATATTGACACTCACGCAGCCCAAATCGAGGCCTTAGAATTGAAAATAGAGGATCTGGAGAATCGCTCCCGGAGAGCGAACCTGCATATACGGGGGGTCCCTGACACCGCAGCCTCATTGTCCGACATGGCCCTGGACTTGTTCAGGGCTTTACTTCCTCACCAGGATGAATCCATATTCCGCATTGACAGGATCCACAGGGCCCTGGGTGCTCCGAGAAATCCTGATATCCCGAAGGACATTGTGTTAAAATTACATTATCCTGAAGCAAGAGATCTAATTTTGGCGGCAGCTCGCAACCTCTCCACGTTGCCAGGCTTACCACCTACGGCATGCCTTTACTCTGATTTGGCCCCTTCTACCTTGGGGCGCCGCAGGGCCATGAAACCCGTCACCCTGGCCTTACAGCAGGCCCAAGTGCGTTACCGTTGGGGTTTTCCATTTTCTCTAACCTTTACGTTTAACTCCAGGTCCTATACAGTACACTCACTGGAGGAAGGCAAGGAGGCCTTGGACAAGGCAGGAATACCGGCACCCACTTCTGCACCTCTACCCCCGAGGACCCCAAGACCTGCTAGAATGTGGTCCACCGTATCACGCTCATCGCAGAACACCAGGATGGGCCCTAAAACCTGATTAAGCTGCTGATACATCTTACCTAGAAGATTCCTGTTTCCAGTCGGGTAGGATTATGTACTGCACTATCCAAGTGATCCCTCTCTCATTGAGGATGGAACTCACTATTTTTTGGGGTTTGACCCACATCTTCAGATTTTCTTTTTGTAACCCCTTATTCTACTGCTGTTTTTGCAGGACTTCCGATCTACTGATATTGTTTTAGGTCAGCTTTCTGCAGACCTAGCAGTGGTAGGATTACCATGTTGCCTCAACTATACTGGCCTGGGAGACCTTACATCTGGTACTCCCAACCCAGATTTTTGACCACTTTTTGTTACCTTTACACCTTACTTAATTGTTGTTCTTTAGTTATGTTTATTTGTATTTTGTGGTATTCCCCAAGGTACCTCGCTATGTATGCCTACTATGGATCGGAGGGCTTGGAGTGGAGGGGGGGGCGTGGTGTGGGACTGCAGTCTCTTGGAGGTCAGTATGCTCTTCTGTCCAGCTCTCCTTATGTGTCGGGTACTATCGCATAATGTGAGGGGCTTTAACTCCCCCCTTAAACGCAAAAAAGCTTTTATTGATTATCTGAAGCACAACCCAGACATTATTTGCTTACAGGAGTCGCACTTCTCCACCACGTCTTCCCCCGCTTATTTCCATCCCCGCTATTCCACTTTTCATACAGCTTCTCATACTACTAAAACAAAAGGCTTTCAGATTACACAAACCTTAGCAGATCCCAATGGCAGATATTTGATCCTACTAGGGGCATTTCAGGATATGCCCCTGTGTTTGGTGAATTCATATGCACCCAATGACTACCCTATTGAGTTCTTTCGATCCCTTGCGGAAAAGATTGAGCCACTTGTTTACCGTTATCTAATTTGGTGTGGGGATTTTAACTTTGTACTTAATACTACTATTGATAGGTCCCACACTTCTGATTATCATCACTCACGAGTGCACAAACTAATTGAAGATACGATACATTTACTCTCTATAGCTGACACCTGGAGAGAATATAATGGTCCCGCGAGGGGTTATACTTTCTATTCAACATCCCATCATACCCACACCCGTATTGATATGATATTTGCTTCAGAGCTTGCTCTCCCCTCCCTACTATACAGTAGACATATTGTTTCAGCATGGTCAGACCATGATATGGTTCTTTCTGTGTTTGATTTTGCACCTAAATACTCAACCCCCTTTTCGTGGCGCCTTAATGAAGCCCTTCTATCAGATCCTGGGGTCCAATCACTAATATCGTCTGACCTTCACAATTTTTTGCTACTAATAATAATGCTGATACTTCCCCTCACTGGCTTTGGTTATCCCATAAGGCGTATGTACGAGGCAGATTAATAGCAATTGCAGCGAAAAGGAAAAAGGATAGGTCACGGGCCCAAACTCACTTGGAGTCCAAATTGTCAAAGCTGGTTTATGCCCATCAACAACACCCCTCTCTATTTCTCCATCAGGCTATTAAGACCACTAAGATGCAATTAGACTTGGTTTTGTCCCATAGAACAGAAAAGGCCCTCCGCTGGACTAAGGCAAAGTATTATAAATATGCCAACAAACCAGACAAACTTTTGGCCAGAAAACTCAAATCTCAACATGTCACGAACAGGGTTATCAAGATACAGACCCAGGAGGGACAGGTATCTAGCAACCCTAATCGTATCTACAACACCTTTGCTGATTTCTATCAAGCATTGTATAAGCAACATCAGAACCCTGGGCCTGAACTCATCTCCACTTTTCTCTCCAAAGCCAACTTGCCTAAGCTTACTGCCGAAGCCTTGGGTCAACTTAATAGAGAGGTTTCGGTAGCAGAAGTGGAGATGGTTATTCATGATCTCAAAATGGGTAAGGCACCGGGTCCTGATGGCCTCACTGCCCTTTATTTTAAGAAGTTCTCATCTATACTGACTCCTCACATTAGATCCTACTGCAACCATATTCTACAGGGTAACCCTATGCCCAAGGAATTCCTTGATGCCCTTATTACAGTAATCCCCAAGCCAACAAAAATCCCCTCTCTCCCGCCAACTATAGACCTATTTCCTTATTGAATATAGACGCCAAATTGTTCACCTCCATCCTAGCCCGCAGACTGAACCTCTTACTCCCCCACCTTATCCACCCTGATCAAGTAGGTTTTATCCCTCAGCGAGAAGCACCGGACAATGTCCGCAAATTGTGAATCTTATTTCTTGGTCTAACCAACATCATCTCCCTCTAACTTTGCTTTCCCTTGACCTAGAAAAGGCCTTTGATTGCATCTCCTGGGATTACCTCATATCTGTACTTACATGTATGGGTTTTGACGGCTCTTTTCTTACAGCCATAAAGTCCATATATGCCCACCCAACTGCCTACTTGAAAATGCCTTCTACTATTTTCCGACCCATTAATATTTGCCGAGGTACTAGGCAGGGATGCCCCCTATCCCCAGCCCTATTTGCACTGGCCATAGAACCATTGGCTACCTTGATACGTAGCAATCCTGCTATCCAGGGTATCACTATAGGGGACATGGAGTATAAGACTAATTTATTTGCAGATGACCTACTGCTCACCATAACCAACCCGGTGATTTCTCTCCCCAACCTCTGCCAACTACTGCAAGAATTTTCCACCGCCTCAGGTCTAAAAATTAATCCCACCAAATCAGAAACCCTACATTGTAACACCCCCTCTCACACCATAGCATTAATTGAGCGGGAATTTGGTTTCCGCACTTGCACTAACAAACTGTCCTATCTGGAGATATTTCTTACCCCTCATCTTCATACTATGTATAAGGTGAACTATTCCCCCCTTTACAAGGACATCAGATCAGACCTAAGAAAATGGGACACTCCATTGATTTCTTGGCTGGGTAGGATCCACACCATTAAAATGGTTGTCCTGCCTCGACTGCTATACCTTTTTAGGACATTACCAATCCCGGTTCCAGCCACAGATCTCCGCAATCTCCATAGAGAGCTCTCCCCCTTTCTATGGGCTTATAAAAGACCCCGAATTAAATTAGAAGTTTTGTTTCGCCATAAGCGTCTGGGTGGGACATCTCTACCAAATTTTCTAAAATATTATAAAGCAGCTAGACTGGCCCAGCTCTTCTTGATACACAGCTGTAAACTAAGCCACTGTGGGTTGCTCTAGAATCTTCTATGCTGCCTCGAGGTTCATGGCAGGCACTTTTTTGGTCTGTGTCTCCACTACCCTCAGACCTTAAGGCTAAAGCAACGTTACCATTTTATGCACTGCAACTTTGGAGATCTGTGCGCTTTAAGGGGGGCTTTCAATCAAAGCCTGCGCCCCTCACACCCTTTATTAATAATCCATCTTTCACTCCAGGCATAGACGTGGCTGCCTTCTCTTGGTGACCGCTAACAGATTAACGCGCCTTCATGACTTTTTGTTACGGGGCACCCTATCTACAGCCTCACAACTTCGCACTAAGTACAACATTCCTATAACTGAGGAATATAGACTAGCACAGATATTATCGTTCTGGAGGTCCACTTTGGGAGGTGCCCCCTCATCCATCTCCTGTTCGCCCCTAGAAAGGTTCTTGTTGTATTCTTTTGAAAGGGTGGGGCTCATATCTCGACTTTATAGCTGGCTAAACACTCCGTCACTTGATGCCAAGTTGCCATTCATGATTAAATGGGAGGAGGATATCCACAGCACTCTTTCTTCTCCTAGATGGAACGCCTGTTGTGAGGCGATCTCTAGAGGAAGTTGGCAAGTTTCGTTAGTTGAGACATCACTGAAGGTGTTACATAGGGCCTATTTGGTTCCCGAGAGACTACATAGGATATATCCAGCAGTGGATCCTCACTGCTTTCGTGGATGCCAGGCAATTGGCTCTATGTTTCATATCTGGTGGACATGTCTAAGGTTAGCTCCTTTTGGTCTAGCGTATGTTCTATAATTTCCGATGTA
>ONZH01008627.1:0-30172 GCA_900303285.1 Rhinella marina
AGCATTGGGTACGGTAGCAACAAGAGACCAAACACATGCTGCCCACAGGGTTCCGCAGGGTTCTGTTGATGAGCAACAAGTCCTTCTGTGCAGAAATCGCCCACAACGTCTCCTCAAAGAACCGAAAGACCATTGTGGAGAGAGCGGCACAGCTCGCCATCAAAGTGGCGAACCCCATTGCCAGACTGCGCAGCGAAGAGAACAAATAAATATCTCTGTGGTTATTTGTGCTAAATAAAAGTTAAATAAACACAAAAAAAAATTGATCTGTTCCTGTGCCTGATCCACCCAAGTTGAATCTGTCCATCATGAGAAAGTCCCCCCAAGGAGTCCCCACTGTAACTTGCTTCACTTTCAACTACTCACCCCCCAACACCTGTGTCTCGCCATTAGTCCACCACCTCCCAGACAACACTGGTAAATCCCCCCACTGTCAGCACACTGAGACTGCAAAAGGTCTTGCGAATTGGGGCAGAGAATGTTCTGGGGTAGCACATCAGAGAAGGGGTGACTATGGGGTTCCAGGGAGTACGTGACCACATGCAATCTCCATCCAAAAAGTCATACTGAGGCTCACCACCATGCTTTACACTGCAATCTTATTGAAAGACAGACAATCAGGGGTTCACGCCAGGTTGTCAGGCAGCATTTTTAAGTGGGTCACCATTACCGTGTCCCTGAAAATTGCCTTGGGATCATCACCAGACTATTGGCCAGATTTAGAAAAAATGGTGCAATTAGGGAGCCTCAGAGGCATCCCTACATGCTGCCCCTGGTGTTTCCTATCAATTTCCAAGGTGTTTCCATCTTTTTCTGAGGTTTTCACATGTTGGGGCAAACTTGACTGTGCAGAACCTTTGGCCCCTGCAAAAATATTCAGGTCTCCCATAGACTTTAATGGGATTCGTGATTCGGCTCGAACCCACGAATCCCGCGGAAAATTCGGGCCGAATTCCGAATCCCCGAATATTTTAGGATTCGATCAACTCTACTGATGACCTCTCCTCTGGAGCGCTGCTGATTATTGGGGGTCCTACACCCAGGACCAACGCTGATCAGCTGTTTGAGAATGCATAGGCACTCTTCTGAGCACTGCTGCCTTTTCTCAGCTAGGCCAGAGACGTCACGTTCATCATTCATGTGGCCTAGGAGCAGCGCAGCCCTACTCAAGTGTGCGACAACAAGCACAGCATGTATGCAATGTACAGTGCTGTGCTTGGGAAGCTGTGAGAAGGCAGCAGTGCTCAGAGGAGCACTGTTGCCTTCTCAAAAGAGCTGATTTATGGGAGTTGCTGAGGATAGGTTATCAGTAAAAAAAAAAAATCTCAGAAAACCACTTTAAGTACCAAACTGGGCTGTTCCCTTAAAGTGGTTGTTCCATAAACTACTTTTCACTCTAAAGTTTTTTTCACTAGCTTATATTCCTCCTTGGATAGTTTTTTTTTTTTTTTCAAATTTACCTTATTTGCAGATTTCTCTTCTCCCCCATCATTGAATCCTACTTCTTGGTTTCACATATGTCTGCTGTTCCATCATACCTTAGGGCAGTGAGATGTGTCCTGACATCAGCAGACCATCTGGCACTAACTACGCCCCTCATTATTACCAATTAAACTTCCTACCAAACGTCCTACATTACAAGGTTCCAATGCAGGATTTAAGCAACAGCAACTGAAAATCAAAACTGATTTGCCACAGGGCGCATTGGTAAGCCAATAACTTTTGAAAAAGGCAGTTTTAATAAATGTTGGTATTTAGGGAAAGTGATATAACAGTGATACTTGTTGGGTGGGATACATATTAGTGGCACAATCCCATTAAAGTGTTGAAGGGGTTTGTACTATGAGTAAATATTAATTCACATTAATTGGTATGGCGCCCTTTGATGTTCTTTTGACTGCTTCTTAGAATGTCTCTTGCATAGAGCACACTCAGTAGCTCAGTCTCATCGCCTGGATCCTCATATACACAGGTTATTGCTGTTGTGCACACCAGCTAGTAAAATCCATGCACTGGATTAGCTTTTTCACAGGCACTGAACCTAGATAGCTAGGCAATTACACCAAAACTGGTGCACTCAGACTACTTATCTATTGTGTATGGTCAGCTTTGTATCCCTTGAAAAATATGATATTTGTTATAAAGTTGCCTTTCTCCCTCGCTACAGCTCTTTCTGAACTGAACAATCAAACCCGTATATGAGCCTCCACCATTCCTCGTAGTCTGTGCAATGTTTGAGTCACATATACAGTATTTCACAGAAAGGCTTTCCTTGCTACAGCCATGTCACATCACATAATGCCTAACTATTCAGAGTGCCCCATACTATGCACAGTTAGTATGCAAAGGCACTGTTGTCAGTGGACACCATAGCAAGGCCGATTCTAGCTTTTCTGCTGCCTGAGGCAAAAATTTAAATGGCGCCCCCCTCCCATTAAAAAAATAGTATGAAAGCCAAGTAGCCACCAAACTCCAAGGCTGTCCTGCCAGATCTGGGGCAGTACAAGTACAGATAATATTATTGATATCACCTGCAGTCCTATGTAACACCACAGATAACACTAGTGTAGATCATGTGATAGTGTTTCCTGCAGTCCTATGTAAAACCAAAGATACACTAGTGCTGATAATGTGGTAGTGTTACCTGCAGTCCTATGTAAAACCACAGATAACACTAGTGTAGATCATGTGATAGTGTTACCTGCAGTCCTATGTAAAACCAAAGATACACTAGTGCTGATAATGTGGTAGTGTTACCTGCAGTCCTATGTAAAACCACAGATAACACTAGTGCTGATCATGTGGTATTGTTACCTGCAGTCCTATGTAAAACCACAGATAATACTAGTGTAGATCATGTGGTAGTGTTACCTGCAGTCCTATGTAAAACCACAGATAACACTAGTGTAGATCATGTGGTAGTGTTACCTGCAGTCCTATGTAAAACCACAGATAACACTAGTGTAGATCATGTGGTAGCGTTACCTGCGTCCTTAGTGTGCCTCCCTGTGCCTCTCTCATGGACTCCATGCTGGCGGCGCTGCCTCCTCTTCCGTCTTCTTCTTGCCCTCACAGAAAGTCCTGATGCAGCTGCGTCAAGACATAGGAACACTGTGGGCATGGTGATGGTGACAAACACACAGGGACGCACACACAGAGGGATAGACATATCTGTGCCCCTTTCACAGTGGAAATACCCTTTTTGTGCCCCTCTGTGGCCCCTTCACACTAGTAATGCCCACTCTGTGCCCCAATAATAGTTATGCCTTCTTTGTGCCCCCTTCACAGTAGTAATGCCCATTGTGCCCTCTTCATAGTAATAATGCCTATGGTGTCTCCTTCACAGTAGTAAAGCCCTCTGTGCCCGCTTTATAGTTGCAATGCCCTGTGTGCTCCCTTTATAGTAGTAATGCCCTCTGTGCCCCTTTATAGTAGCAATGCCCTTTGTGCCCCTTTATAGTAGTAGTGGACTTTGTGCTCCTTTATAGTAGTAATGCCCTTTGTACCCCTTTATGGTAGTAATGCCCCCTGTGCCCCCTTTGTAGTAGTAATGTCCTTTATGCCCCCTTTGTAGTAGTAATGCCCACTGTGCCCCCATTATGGTAGTAATGCCCACTGTCCTCCTTTGTAATAGTAATGCCCTCTGTGTCCCCCTTTGTAGTAGTAATGCGCACTGTGCCCCCCTTATGGTAATAATGCGCACTGTGCCCCCTTTATAATAATAATGCCCTCTGTGCCCTCCTTTGTAGTAGTAATGCCCACTGTGCCCCCTTTGTAATAGTAAATGCCCATTGTGCCCCTTTTTAGTATTCATGCCCTCTCCTCTGGTGCCCCCTTTGTAGTAGACATGCCACCAGTGCCCTCTCTGTGTTAAAAAAACAAAACAAAACACAGTACCTACTCACCTCGTCCCGCTCCTAAAGTCCTCTCTTCCCTGCAGACATAGATCTCTATGAAGCACTGTGTGGGCAGAGCTTATGCAGATTTCCGGGCTGAAGGCTCCACCAACACACACACCGGCAACGCGATCCCTGCGTGGACGCTGAATGGTGCAGCAGGAAGTCTCTCTGCTTCACCATTCAGAGGGCGCTGGCCTGAAGGGGAGGAGCGCAGGGAGCTGAGAGGTAAGTGACAGGCCTGCAGATCCCTGCGCTCCGGGAGGGAGGGGGGGCACGGGCTGAATGTCCAGCTTAAAGGGAACACGGACGGCATCCACCGGCAGTGTTTAACTGCTGTGTGGATGACGCCCCCTCAAAAATAAAGAAAACTGCCGCCTGAGGCGAGATCCCATCTCGCCTCATGGCAGAAGCGGCCCTGCACCATAGGGTTGTTGAATTTTTAACAAACATTCTTTTGCAAAGCTCTTTTATACTTTCAGAGGAAAGGATAAATCCTGGTGAATCCTTTGTTTTTCATATCATTTGGATAGGACAAACGGTGATTAGATCAGCATGAAAAATGCAAAAAATTCCAAGTAAATCAGGAGAGCACTTATTTGGTTGTCTATATGTTGCCTGTAATTGCTCAGTTAGCTTGTGAATCTAACCGGTAACATATAGTGTTAAAGTATTAGGCTTCTTTCACATTAGCATTAAGATTGTCCGGCAGGCTTTTCTGTCAGGGGAACAGCCTACCGGATTCGTACTAACACTAGCACACGGTTGGAGCGGACTTCCGGCAGCGTGTGAGCGTTAGTACGGATCCGGCAAGCTTTTCCCCTGCTGTAACAGCCTGCCGGACAATCCTAACGCTAATGTGAAAGAAGCCTTAGCTGTCATTAGATAAATAAAGATTAGTAGATTAGGAATTTTTTAGCCTTGCCTAAAATACAAAAATATTTTCATGTGCACACCACCCCAGCACGTGATGTGGGTGTGACTGCGAAGGGTTAATCTATTTTATCCCTCCGCCTCCACGACGGCATGATATGGAGGGTGCTCCACCTACTAAGGGGCAGGAAAACAATTGGTTAAGGTGCAAATAAAAAGCCTCCTCCTCTAACACACACCAGTTGTTTTCCTGCCCCTTGGGATGCAGGATATGGTGCAAATTTTTTCGCACAGCCTTGTGGTTTGTTTTCCCAGTTGGGTCTGGAGGGCTTGTGCAGGGGACAGTATTCAGGACCTACCTCGGTATGTCTCTGTCCTTTCGGCGTAAGTCCAGAGGAGTCCGGCGGCCCCGGGCTGTCTCCCGACCTGCTGAGCCCGTTGAGGAGATTTGGACTGGAGGCAGATGGTGGACGGATCTTCAGAGCGCGCCCGGCTGTTTCCAGCATCGTCCATCGGCGGGCGCCGAAGGCGCGCTCTGTGGCCAGAGTAAGTGGCGTGTCGGCCGTCCCCGGCGGGTTCCGGTCTGTGGAACGCATTGGGCCGGGGGGCGGGGACCTGCTTATGCAGGAAGTGATGTCAAGGCCTCCCCGGCCAGTTCCGGTCCGTGGAACGCATCGGAAAGGCCGGGGGAGGGCCGTAATGGCATGTGCAGACCCGGAAGTATGTCGGCGTGGAGGTAGCGCGCCACTTCCGGGTCAGATCTAACGCGGCACACTTAAAAGGGAGGCAGGAACTCCGGCAAGACGCGGATGTCTGCTGTAGTAGAGTTTTGCCTGCCCCCCCTGTGATACTGGGTCTTTCTGCCTCTACTGTCAGCATGGATGATTCCACCAGGAAAACTGCTGAGACTCCCAGGTCCTCCAGCCCGGTAAGCCTCCTCCTGGAGCAGTTTTTCTTTTTTTTCCAACTCTTTTGCACTGGGTTGTGTGTTTTTCTTTTTCCTCTCAGGTGATGGCTCTTCTTTTATTCCAGTATTGGAATTTGGCCTGACTCCTCTCCTTGCTTCTTAGGGCAAGGAGAGCTCAAGATCTGGGACGGAGCCATCACAAAGGAAAAAGTGTGCCACCTGTAAAAAATCCTTGCCGGCATCCTATAAGAAATGGTTGTGCGCCAAGTGTACCTTAAAAGTGATTACTGAGGAAACGCCTTCGCTTGTGGAAAGCCTGCGCTCTGTCATTAAAGAGGAAGTGGGTGCGGTAGTGGACGCAAAGTTAGCTTCTGCAGCCCCTGGGCCCTCCACTTCAAAAACGCAGAACATCTTCGAAAGTGACTCTGAACCAGATGAGGGAGAAATTTCGTCTGACTCAGATTCCTCTGACATAGATGATATGACTGGGCGTCCCTTATGTTCTGTTGAAGACACTGAGTCTCTATTGAAGAACATCAGAGCCACGATGAATCTGGAAGATTCTAAGGAACCATTGACAGTACAAGACCAACTATTCTTAGGGTTGGGCGATAGAAAACGCAGAGTATTTCCAGTCCATGCCAACATAAAAAATATGATTTTGAATGAGTGGAAGGAGCCTGATAAGAGGCAAATTATATCAAAAATCTTTAAGCGCAAGTACCCTTTTGCGGATAATGACTCTGCCTTATGGGATAAAGCGCCAAGGGTTGACGCCCCTATTGCAAAAATATCTAAGAAATAGTCCTTGCCTTTTGAGGATATCGGGCTCCTCAAAGACCCGATGGATAAAAAAATGTGAGGCCTCATTAAAAAAGGCCTGGGAGTCAACCTGTGCGACTTTCCGTCCGGGAATTGCTGCAACATGTACGGCAAGGACCCTATCCTTGTGGCTGTCCCAGTTAGAGGATCACCTACAGTCAGGTACCTCTAGAGAAGACATCAGCTCCACTATCCCTGTGCTGAAGCAAGCGGCCAGTTTTCTCTCTGATGCCTCAGCGGACATTCTAAAGTTATCTGCAAAATCCGCAGCCCTGGTAAATGCGGCTCGTAGATCCCTGTGGCTAAAATCATGGTCCGGAGACACAGCCTCTAAAAACAAGCTGTGCTCCGTCCCATGTGAAGGGGGCAGATTATTTGGCTCCAGTCTGGACGACATACTAGAAAAAGCGTCCGATAAAAAAAGAGGATTCCCCACGGAGTCAAAATTCTTTCATCAGAGACGTAATTTTCGTAGCCAGGGACGTGGTAGATTTGATCAGAGGAAAAAATCCAATAGGAACTGGCAGTCTACTAAAGAAAGAAACAAAGGATTCCTGTTTAACTCTGACAGGAACACTAAGCAATCCTCCAAGTGACGCCAGGACCCCAGTGGGAGGAAGGTTAAAGGAGTTCTTCCTTGCCTGGCAAAATATTCTGCCCTCTCCCTGGGTTTTTTCTGTAGTTTTAGAAGGCTACAAATTAGACTTCTTGGACGATCCTCCAGAAATGTTTATGATAAACAAGGCTTTATTAGGGAGAAATCAGCCGGCTCTGGAAGAGCAAGTGGATCAACTGTTGCTCAAAAGAGCGATCATTCCTGTTCCGCAAGATCAAAGAGGAAAAGGATTCTATTCACCCGTTTTCCTAGTGAAAAAACCAAACGGGACGTTCAGATTAATTATAAATCTAAAAGGCTTAAACAAGCACATTCGCTATGTAAAATTCAAGATGGAGACAATAAAATCTACAGTGAGCCTCCTACAGAGAGAATGCTTTATGGTGTCGGTAGACCTTGCCGACGCCTATTACCATATTCAAATCCATCAGTCATATCAAAAATTCCTAAGATTTGCGGTTCACATGAGAAGTGCAGTCATGCACTTCCAATTCCGAGTGCTTCCCTTCGGGCTTTGTGCAGCCCCGAGGGTCTTCACGAAAATTATGGCGGACGTCACCAGCTACCTACATCGCACGGAAGTACTCGTGATCCCGTATCTAGACGACCTTTTGATCGTGGCTCCGTCAAGGGTCAAGCTTCTAGAAGACCTCGCGTTTACGACAAACACTCTCTCAAACCTGGGCTGGATGTTAAACCTGCAAAAATCTATGTTGATTCCCAGTCAACAGTGTGTATTCCTCGGAGTCCTTCTAGATTCAGTTCGCATGTCGTCTTTTCTCCCACCTCAAAAACAAACAGGACTTGATTTCAAGGATACAAATCTTCAGCCAAGCGTCATCAGTCACTATCAGGGAAATGATGACTATTCTGGGAGTAATTATGTCAACGATACCGTCTGTGAAGTGGGCTCAGGCCCATTCAAGACAGCTACAGTCCTTTCTTCTACATTGTTGGGACAAAAAACAATCCTCTCTCAACAACCGAGTACATCTGCCGTCCAAGGTAAAGACATCCTTATGCTGGTGGACTTCCACAGAAAATCTCTCAAGGGGAGTAGAATGGCGCCATCCGAACCTAATGGTCCTCACCACGGATGCGAGCCAGTCGGGTTGGGGGGCCCATCTGGAAGATCTTTCCCGACAAGGCCTATGGTCCCCATTTTATTCCAAGCATCCTCAAACCTGAGAGAATTATCGGCAGTGTGGAAAGCTCTAAAAGCCTTTGCCCCGATGCTAAAGCAGAGACATGTCAGGATTCTGTCCGACAATTCAACGACTGTTGCTTATATAAACAAGCAAGGAGGAACGAGGAGTCATACTCTTCAGTGGATGGCCGGCAGAATTTTCATCTGGGCGGAGTTAAACCTAATCTCCTTATCAGCACTACATATAAGAGGTACCCAAAACGAGACGGCGGATTTCCTCAGCAGGGAAACATTAAAAGAAGGGGAGTGGTCCTTGAACGACAAAATATTCAAAGAAATATGTCTGAGATGGGGAACTCCCACTGTCGACCTGTTCGCTTCCAGGAAGAACAAAAAGGTTCAGACATTCTATTCCTTGTCTCGCCTAGACCACCCAGCCCAGGTGAATGCCCTGGCACGGCGGTGGCCAGAAACTCTCCTCTATGCTTTTCCTCCTTTCTTCCTCCTCTCGAGAGTGGTGTCCAAGGCGATCGAGGAACAGGCGAATCTAATATTAATCGCACCCTTCTGGCCTCGGAGAACCTGGTTTCCGGTACTGAAGACGGCCTCCAAAGGGGACTTCTGGATACTTCCAAGGACAAAGGAGTTACTCCATCAGGGGCCCATAGTTCACCCGGATGTACCACACCTCAAGCTAACAGCCTGGAGGTTGAAAGGGCGATCTTAAAGAAAAAAGGCCTGTCCAGCAAAGTCGTGGAAACCCTCCTACATAGTAGAAAACAGGTAACATCTAAAATCTACCTAAGAACATGGAACTGTTTTCTTAAGGCAGTTTCAGACAAGTGGGATCCCTCTAAAGATCCAGATATTTCTCTCATCCTGGATTTTCTTCAATGTGGCCTAGACAAAGGCCTACGGGTAAGCACCCTGAAAGTTCAGGTGGCTGCTCTGAGTGCCTTTATGGGCACCAGATTAGCCGAATTGGACTTGGTCAAAAGATTCCTCAGAGGCGCTTCCAGACTCAGGCCTACAGCTAGACCCTTGATCCCTCAGTGGGATTTAAATCTAGTTCTTTCAGCCTTGACCAAGTCTCCTTTTGTTCCATCTGAAGCAATTTCCTTGAAACATCTCACACTAAGAACAGCCTTCCTTCTAGCTATTACCACGGCTAGGAGAGTTGGAGAGATACAAGCTTTCTCTATAGCTCCTCCATATTTTTCAGTCTTTGATGACAAAATAATTTTGAGGCATTCTCCAGAGTATCTCCCCAAGGTTTGTTCCAAATTTCACTATCAAAAAGAAATCGCTCTTCCGTCTTTTTGCCCACAGGC
The DNA here is from genome assembly GCA_900303285.1 of Rhinella marina. Lineage (NCBI taxonomy): Eukaryota > Metazoa > Chordata > Amphibia > Anura > Bufonidae > Rhinella > Rhinella marina. The sequence continues at coordinate 9,593 of ONZH01008627.1, forward strand.
ATCAACCGACAAAGAAAAGGAGTTCGCCACTCTGGACGTAAGGAAAAGTGTGCTCAGCTATCTTCAGGAAACGGAATCTTTCAGAAAGTCGAATCAATTGCTGGTCCAATTTCAAGGACTAAACAAGGGGAAGGCTGCCAGCAAGGCGACCATAGCTCGCTGGATCAAAGACTGTATATCACTATGTTATATAGAAAAGGGTCTTTCTCCTCCCCTTAAAGTAAAAGCTCACTCTACCAGGGCTATAGCTACGTCTTGGGCGGAGCAGGCCAATGCCTCACTAGAAGAGATTTGTCAGGCAGCCACCTGGTCTACTCCGAATACCTTCTTCAGACACTATAAGTTAGAAGTCCGATCTAATAAAGATCTCTCCTTTGGTAGGAAAGTGCTATCGGCAGTGGTCCCTCCCTAAGTGTTGAGGTCTATTCTCTGTAAATCCTCCATATCATGCCGTCGTGGAGGCGGAGGGATAAAACGTTAATTACTCTTACCGGTAATTTCCTTTTCCCTTTAGCCTCCACGACGGCATGGGGTTTTTCCCTCCCTATATGGTATTTTTCTGTTATTGTTATCATATATCGGTGATATGTTTTTTCTGTTTAATAAAAAAAAAAAAAAAAAAAAAATAGAAAGAGAAACAGTTAAGCTTCATCCTTTGAGTCCTAGGTTACTAACTGGTGTGTGTTAGAGGAGGAGGCTTTTTATTTGCACCTTAACCAATTGTTTTCCTGCCCCTTAGTAGGCGGAGCACCCTCCATGTTTTCATTCAGCAACCTCCTCCACGTTTTCATTCACTTAGAGTGGCATTCACCTTCCACTCAGGCTGCTAAATTGTGCATGAAGTATAAAGTATGTGCAGTCATGTTCCTTTTAATCACAGCCATTTTTCAGTTTTTGTCAAAATTAATAAAATATACAATTAGTTCAAAGATAACACCAGAAAAGTTAGGGTTTGTCTTCAATAGGGATCCTTCTGTGGTACTCAGTACGTGCATGGAATAGGAACCTTGTTCCATTTTTTTCTCTTTCCATCTCTGTTTCCAGCTGAACTCCCCACCCCCTTACCCCAGGAGCACAATTTTATCTTCTACACTTTATGATATGTATCAGATTTCTTTTCCAGTTTGTTCATACAGTTTGTAACTATTTTGACGGTTTGTATATGAGTTTCTATATGAGAACAGCATTATATGACCTGCAAGCCGACATTGTGCATTCTTTCTATTCTATTTTCATATATTTCTAAGTTTCAAAACAATGTTTTAAAAAAATTATATATAAAAAACACAATTAAAACAGAAAATACTGATTTCATGCAGAAAAGCTCCAGAATGATGGGCACCTCTTGAGAAACGGGACAAATACAATAATAAAATAATTCCAAATGTGCAATATTTTGTTTTAAGTATGATTTAGTATTTCAAAAACATATGGGTTAGAAATGTCGGGGCTTTTAAGCCTGATATTTTGATAACAAAGCCTGTTGAAGATTATCTAAATGTTACTTAAAGGGGTTATGCTGTAAAAGATAACTTATAACTTATTCTCAGGATTGGTCATTGTTATCATATCAGCAAGGGTCCAAGTCCCGGAAGCCCTTTCGATCAGCTGTTTCAGGGAGCCGCTGCGCTCACCAGAGCTCTGGGTGATGCAGACTTTCTGCAGCTTTCCCAGGACAGCACCATAGATCGTATAGTGGTTGTGCTTGGTATTGCAGCTCAGCCCCATTAACTTGAATGGGGCCGAGCTGCAACTAAGCCACCTGACCGATGTACCCGTACAGTGATGTCACTGACCTAGGAAAAGACTGTGGTGCTCAAGGCCTCTCCTAACAGCTGATCTGCGGGAATCCCAGGTGTCAGATCCAGGCAGATCTGATACTGATAACTAGGGATGAGCGAATGAGCTTCGGATGAAAGATCCGATGTCGATTCACATAAAACTTTGTTTGAATACTGTACGGAGCGAGCACTTGACACAGTATTAGAATGTATTGGCTCAGATGAGCCAAAGTTATTACTTCACAAAATCTCGCGAGACTTCGGATAATAACTTCAGAAATTAATTTATATTGTTAAAAACCTTTTACCAGGGGGCGGAGCTAGCAGAGCATGGGCGCTTGAAGTTCGAGCTCCTCACTACTTCACCCCGCCTTTCAGCTTTTAAGTATCGTATCCTGCCTACATCATGGGTAAACTGAGCAAGGAGAGAGGTAGAGACCTGGAGCACACTCCAAGAACGAAAAAATCCCAGGGAGACTTGAATAAGAACCTGAATAAGAAGATGTCGTCTCCGGCTGGACGAAGCAAGATGGCGCCGCTGAAGTCTGCGCCATGGCTCAAGAGGAAGAGCTCTTATGCACCCTCGGACACATTCGGGGAACAAGACCCGATGCCTATTACAAGGTCTTTTCTTGAACACTCTCATACACAAGCCCTCTCTCCAGTTATGAGAGAACTCGCTGACATCAAAATGGAGATGAAACAGATGGGCCGTAGAGTAGAGGCACTTGAAGACACGCAGGCCTCTATCATGCAGAACAGCCAGGTGATGCAAAGTAACATTCAATCTCTCCGCACTCAGATCAATAACGCTTACCTGTATTTAGAGGATCAAGAAAATCGGGGACGACAGAAAAATGTAAGAATCCGTGGCATCCCAGAGTCATTTCCAGCTGAGTCCCTCACGCCAGGTCTGCTCTGATCTCCTAGGGCCTGAACGAGCCGCCGCCATTACTATAGAGAGACCTCATTGAGCCCTCCGACCAAAACCATCCTCAGAAGATCCCCCTAGGGACACAATTTGCGATTTATTTGCTAAGCTATTTAGACACTGCTGCAATCCTTAAAGCGGCCAGAGAGAAAGAAGAAGTTATGCTGGATAACATTAAGATTTCATTTTTTCAAGATTTGGCGGCAAGCCCATTGGCCAAATGCAGGGCCCTCCGCCCGCTTACAGATATCCTAAGAGCCAGGAAGCAACCTATTCGATGGCTTTTTCCATTTGGACTTAGCACTGTCATCAACGGCAAGCAAATGGCTGTTAAACACCCAGATGTTAAACACCCTGGAAGTTTCGCCTATCGACATACCGTTGTGGCTACTGACAGCTAATATGGATGACTTACCTACACTAACATCTCCTCAACCATGGAAACTGGTATCCAGATTCAAATCCTGTCCTATTAGTCCACACAAAACCTGTCCTAATCACACAGGAGGACAAGTTACTTCAGAGCACTGAGGTAAAGAGCTGCCTCATCCTCCTCTCTGCTTGTCAGTGATTATGATCCTGAATACAGATGATAAGATCTTCAGCTGAATCTGAATGGAGTTCATGAGCAGATGTGGCTGATGAGCAGCAGCTCTTGTGTGCAGTCTCCATTACCACAGTCTGTCTTGTCCATCTTCTCTATACTTCATGTCTTCTCGTGAACTACATTCCCCCCAATATTCCGCAAAATATCATATTAAACTGTATTCAGGATCATAATCCCTGACAAGCAGAGAGGAGGATGAGGCAGCTCTTTACCTCACTGTTGTGATGTAACTTGTCCTCCTGTGTGATTAGGACAGGTTTTTTGTGTACTATTAGGACAGTGGCCATTTTGTTTTCTCCTAATAATTGCTCCCCAGACAAAACAAGCCATTATAACTAATGAAAGGTATTTGGCAATATATTTATAATAAAGTAATATCTACGTATTTTCATTCCTTAATTCCCGGAGAACCCCTTTAACAACCCCTCTCAGGGGGCTCTGGGTTTGATCTAGAAATAGTATATATATGTACTGTGACTTTAGGTCTCTTCTCCTATGCTCAGTAACATAATGTTATTTACCGTTACAGTTCTGCTTAATGTTTTTTCATAGTTCTAGCTACTGAGGGCCTTGTGATGGGTCGGTTCTAATAGTTCCTCAGATATACATAGCTCTCGAAACTATATACTTGACAACATACTGTCCACTAAGGACATGAAACACGCCAACTGATTACCGTACCCACTCAATGTCCTTACAGGCAGGTTACCATATCTGTTCGGATACTAGGCCGGGTGAGTGGAGTACCTGGTTTCACTAGGCTTACTCACTCATGTCTCCCCCCCTCAAGTTGGCATTTAATCCAATAATTTTCATGACTCTCTACTGCAGTTTTGTACTGTTGGGACTGTTTAGCCCGTGTTGTTCCTGTATATTTAGTTTTCAATGCATCCCCTGTTATGTGCTCACCTGGTGTTTCACAGCCTTAGATAAATTAGCATGCTATTTCTTACATGTCACTTATGGCTAAGGTTTCCCTATATTCTCTGAATGGCAACGGGATAAATATTTCCCAAAAATGCAGTCAATTGTATCACATGCTAAGGAGAGAGGGGGCAGATTTAATCCTTTTACAAGAAACTCATTTTAGACACAGACACATCTCAAATATGAAAAGTATACTATTTCCGACATGGTTCCATACCACTTATTCCTCAGCGGCTAGGGGAGTCTCTATTGGCATAGGCAACAACATCCCTTTTATTTTGTCTGCCCAAATATCTGACACGGAAGGATGCTATCTTTTCCTTAAGGGTAAAGTTTTGATCTCCACAATAACAATTGCTAATGTTTATGCTCCTAACACCCAGCAGGTCCAGTGGCTTACCCAGACTTTGGATATGCTGAAATCCTTCGCTGAAGGAATTATAATCATGGGCAGACATCTCAACATCACTTTGGATCATGCCATGGACTCCACCTCACCGCCCCCTTTAATAGTGAAGAGGCAACTTCGTAGAGTACAGGTAGCCCTTGCTGATCTACACATCTCAGATGTTTGGCGTCTCTTAGTCTTTGGACTATATCCTACTCTCACATTCAGCTGTATCCTCGGTCCAGAAAGTTTCTATAGGCCCCACTATAATCTCAGACCATGCCCCTGTATTGATGCATATGTTCCTGGGTCTCCCTTCCAAAGTGTGGTCTTGGCGACTTAATCATACACTCATTGAAGATGAAAATAATAAAAAACATATAGAACAAAAAATTTAAGATTATTTCAAAGAAAATAACACCCCCCATACATCACCCCCTATACTATGGGAAGCCCATAAGGCTGTCATCAGGGGAGAGCTCATTGCTCTTGGCACTAGAGTTAAACATCAAAGGAATCAACAGATTAACCCCTTACTTCTCCAAATTTCAGCACAGGAGAAAATACATAAATCCTCTCAATCTGAAGAGTCCCAAAATATTCTAAAAACCTTACGCTCCCAACTGAAAGATCTACTTAACATTAAGTCTGCCAAGACCATGCAATCCCTACGCTTTAAATACTACTCCCATGGAGACAAGGGATCTTAGATTATATCTAAGGCTACTTTCACACTAGCGTTTTGGAATTCCGGTATTGAGCTCCGTCATAGGGGCTCAATACCGGAATAAAACGCTTCAGTTTTGTCCCCATTCATTGTCAATGGGGACAAAACTGAACTGAAGACAACGGAATGCTCCTAGAAGCATTCCGTTCCGTCTTCAGACCGGAGAGCAAACCGTAACATGCTGCGGTTTGCTCTCCAGTCTGGGGCTCCGCACCAAGACGGATCCGGAATGACCCCCAATGCAAGTCAATGGGGATGGATCCGTTTGCTGTGACACACTAGTAAACGGATCCGTCCTCCATTGACTTTCAATGGAGTTAATTCCGGATCCGTTTAAAAGATGTTAAAGATAATACAACTGGATCCGTTTATTACGGATCCACAAGGTTCTATTATCACTACGGATCCGGCGGGCCCCTTCACCCGCCGGATCCATAGTAAAGGCTAGTGTGAAAGTAGCCTAACATGCTAAGGTCTCAGAGCTAAAACCTTCATACAGTCGATTAATACTAAACAAGGTCAGAGGCTCACCACAACCCCCTCAATCGCACAAGAATTCCACAACTTCTACACCTCGTTATATAATTTGGATAAAGAGGATGATACAATAGATGAGGCTCATGGTGACCTAAACTCTCAGATTGATACCTTTTTAAATTCAATCCAGATCCCTACCCTCTCAGAGGTGAATAAAGGCCCTTTTAGACGGGCCGATTATTCTCCCTGCCCGAGCGCCGATCAGCGATATCGGCGCTCGGGCAGGGAGCCTTTACACGGCCCGACGAATCGAGCGCCGGGCCGCACGAGTGATCGCTGTATCGCTCGTGCGGCCGGGAAGCTCCATGCTGTCAGGCGCACATCGCCTGTTTACACAGGGCGATGTGCGCCCGACAGATTGGATCTTTTGGTTTCTACAAAAGATCCAATCAGCCGACGAACGAGCGTTTTGCTCGTTCGTCGGCTGATTAGGGCCACTTTTACACGGGCCGATTATCGGCACTAGCGTTCCTAGGAACGATTTTTCGGCCGATAATCGGCCCGTGTAAAAGGACCTTTAGGCCCTTTTGTTACAACCATTCACTATAGAGGAAATAACCAAGATCTTGCACACAATACCTTCTGGTAAAAGCCCTGGACTTGAAGGCTACCCCATATCCTACTACAAAAAGTATAGTTATATCTTGTCCCCACACTTTGTCAATGTTTGCAACTCTCTATTGACCGGCTCCACACTCCCTTCACAGGCCCAGGCAGCAAATATCACAATCCTTTATAAAGAAGGTAAAGATCCGGAACAATGTGGTAGCTATAGACCCATTTTGCTTCTTAATACCGACCTGAAATGGTGGGCTAAACTATTGAGTTATCGTATAGCCCCTATGCTGCCGGGGCTTGTGGGGGAAGAACAAGTAGGTTTAGTACTGGGTCGAGAAAGCAGGCACAACATAAGTAGAGTATTACATGCTATTTTTTATGCCAAACAAAAGAACGCTCCTTTAGTTCTCCTTGGAACTGACACCGAGAAGGCATTCGACAGGGTAAGTTGGCAATATATGCGCAAAGCCCTGGAATCCTTTGGTTTCCTCACACAATTTATTTCAGCTATATTCTCTTTATATTCCTCCCCATCGGCACAAGTGCTGGTTAATGGAAACATGTCTGAACCTTTTTTGATCAAAAATAGGACCAGGCAAAGCTGCCCTCTCTCTCCTACGCTTTTTGTATTAACACTAGAAACACTTCTTTTCAAGTTCAGACAGACCAAAGAGATTAGAGGTGCTCATTCCCACAAACTAGCTGCGTTTGCAGATGACCTCCTACTCATGATTTCAAACCCAATAGAGGCCTTACCAATAGTAATGGATAACTTCAAGACGTTTGGCAGCATTTCTAATTTCAAGATTAACATTGAAAAATCTTAAGCCCTGGGAATATCACTCTCCGAATTACAACAGCGGCATATAAAAGCATTGACCCCTGTCACGGGAGGCCGGCGACGCGCTCCCTATGCGCAGCACCGCCGGACCTCTCTCTGCCCCCCTAGAGACGAGCAGTAGGGGATTGAAGTGCTGGTCTGGTCAGCCAGCACTTCATCAGTTAATTATCTGTTTGGTTTTTAGCAATGTGGTGCTGATCACACCACATGGCTACTTTGCATATTGTTTTGGCAGCATGCTCCGCTTCAGGTCATGTGATGCTGGCCACATCACATGATCCTGGGCGGGCTATTTAAAGATGGCCTTACACATTGCCTGTTATTAGTTTTTCTGGTGCAGTGCTTGCGTTTATTCCCTGAGATATATTCTGGTTTTCCTGACTTCCGGCTTTCTGACCTCGACTTCGATTTTGCCTCCTCCTCTAGTTTTGATGTTCCCTCCAGGTTTGACTAGGCTTGTTTGACTATTCTCATATTGTGTATGTATTGTTCTGTGTTGTTCGTCTCATATTTCCCTTCCCTACCTTCACTTATACAGTATAGGAACTGTCGCCCAGTTACGGTTTGGCTACCTAGGGCCTATACTGTAAGTAGGTAGGGTCAGAGGTGGGGTTCAGACAGGGCTCACAATCCCCTGTGTTCCTGTCGTGACAACCCATTTTAAATGGTCACCGCTAGCCATTAAATACTTAGGCATTATGGTCCCACAAAACCCGAAACAACTGTACCAATTGAATTATGCTCCCCTGCTAGGCAAAATTCAGTCATATCTCTTTACTCTCTCAGTCCCAATGTTCTCATGGTTAGGTAGGAAAAACATGTTAACCACATATGTCTTACCACAACTCCTTTACACCCTACGCTCATTTACCCATTTCTTTACCAGGAATGTTCCTCAATAAGCTAAAAATGGTGTTCAATAAATTCCTGTGGGACAATAAAAAATCAAAACTGCCATACTCTCTACTTATTAAAAAAAGGAAACATGGCGGTATTTCACTCCCTGACTTAACTCTGTATATACAAGTGATACACTTAGAGAGAAGGCTAGCTCTAACAAGCTCAAGACCTACTCCAATATATGTAGATATGGAGAAAGCGTTACTAGGGAAAGATAAATAATACTTACTGTGGGCAAAATCTCACTCATTTCATAAACACAAACCAATTAGTGATCTCTAGATGTACGATAACCTCCTGTTATAAGTCAAAAGCATTAAATATGTCGGATGGACGTTTATCCCCTCTTACACCACTCCATATACTTATTATACCATATACATATACTCTATTATACCATATACATATACTGACAGACCAGCTGTAGTTATGCCCATATGGTCCTCTGTCTCCAAATATAAACTGGGATACCTGGTAAAATCTTCAGCCACGACCGCTCACTATCAGGCTATAACTGGCAACCCACAATATGAATATGATATGTTTCAAAAACATGATTTTGAATCCTCCTGTTCAAATGTTAAAAAATCCAGTTGGTTGCCTCTGCCTGATCCCACCTGGATGGAAATATATACCACCCTGCCCGCCCTGCCACCAAAAATGCTTATCCCAGATATATAAGCAACTCTCAACTAACAATGTTGTATCAAAACCACTTTATTTGACAGCTTAGAAAAAGGAATTGGGAATTAAGCTGGATCATGAAGATAGAACATTTATTCTTTCCCATTCACATGAATTTTCTCGATGTGTTAGAGTACAAGAGAATTCATACAAGATTCTCTCTAGATGGTATCGCACTCATGAGTTTCTCTATCGTATAAATCTAATATCTTCAGACACTTGTTGGAGATGCAATAGAGACATTGGCCCAATTTCCCATATTTGGTGGTTTTGCTCAGCTTTAAAGGGAACCTGTCATCTCCGAAACACCCCCTGAACTAGAGTAAGCAGTGTATAGTGTAAATGATGCTGAATCCGAATATGTAATTTTTATCTTCATATTCATTTCCATTCCGACGCTGTGCTCCCACAAACCACAGTAAAATACATTGAGAGGACTGTTCTTTGAGTCCTCTCCATTATGTGAGTGAGCACTGGAGTCCAGTGAGTGCATTTTACTCCAGGTTTGTGGGAGCACAGTGTCGGAATAGAAGTGAGTATGAAGATAAAACTTACATATTCGGATTCAGCATCACTTACACTATACACCGCTTACTCTAGTTCAGGGGGTGTTTCGGAGATGACAGGTTCCCTTTAACATCATTCTGGGGGGAAGTCGAGGCCACCATAAATGCTGTTTGCTCATCCCAACTAAAACTGACTGCCCTACTGGTTCTTCTCTGGAAACCTGAAAACGACTTTAAACCGAACAAACAGAGTTTAGCCACCCATATGATTACAGCTGCCAAACTCCTAATTCCCCTGAACTATGTTATTGCTGTTAGATTTTTTTTTTTTTTTTATTACCCTTCCATATTATTTTGTATCCCACTCCCCTTCCCATATTCGGTACGCATATCTTATCCTCCCCTTTTATCAAAATGATCTGCCTCGTGCAAGCTTGACTAAGTTAACTGACTTTGTTATTATTATCATCACTATATGCTTGTTTTACTTATGATAATCCTCACTACTTGATGTGTAGGGCATGTAAGCCCAAGTATATTGTATTTTGTAGTTCTTCATGAAGAGCCTTTATCTTGTGTAATTTTACTTGTATCATGTGATGTATCTAGTGCATGACTGATCACAACTGGATTCTTGTACTTGTAAGGTTTCCTTTATTTTGTTAATTTTCTCAATAAAAACAGAATTTACAAAAAAAAAAACCTTTTACCAAACTCGGATTAGTGCACTGATAGTGCTGCTGAATCTGACAGAAATCTATCAGCTAGGTGAAAGACTTAAAGGGATCTCCCAACTTAAAATGCTTCAATAACTATTAGAGCATATAAAGATGACTAGGAATTGTGTTCTGAACTATTCTAGGTGATACATAGGCTGCTATTTACATACAGCTGAAATGTAATACAGCTCTAAGGGGTTGTTCACATGGCAGAGAACTTAAACTTTTAAAAATTGCAAATTTCTAAAGATTGTTACATTTTAGATTTTTTATAAATAACAACAAAACATCAACCATAATTTTTCACTAACATAAATCAGGTTTTTGGAATATTTTGCACCAAAAAACCGGAGTGCATGCTCTGCATCACATTTAACAACCATTTTGCACACTTTTCTAAGCTTTTTGGGTAACATTTATCAAGACTGGAGTTCCCATACATCAGTCTCCATCCTCCTGTGCTGAACTAAGATGCACCACATATAAAGAGGCAGATGCATCTTAATAAATTAGGCATCTAATCTCTGGCACTCCATCAAATATGCGGCAGCCAGCTTTAACTTACACCAATTTCTGATGATCTGGTGGGTTGTGACATGCTCTGCCCCTTTTATTACCACTTTAGAAAAGTGTTGAGAAGCTCATAAAGTCACAAATTATGGTGCAAATATGCTGTGCACCATGAATTTGAACTTTTTTTTCCCATAATAGTGGAATATTAGCTTTGATAAATACCCTTCACTTAACCTTACCTGAAAAGGGGGTGTTACCTAAATGCACCTCCACCTGCCAAAACTGAAGTGCACTTTTGAAGAAAAACTAAATCAACTTATAGGTGGCATAAACTTAGACTAGGCAGGTTTTTTTTTTTGGCGCATGGACAAATTTTTGGCAAACAAAATGCTTGGAGCACAAACAAAATTCTGGGGCACAGATAGAATTATAGCGGAAATCTAGCCTAGGATATATAATACTCCAAATTTATAAAGGTCCATATGCCAGAATACTCTACTATTTAGACTCTGATTCATTTTCGCAGACAGTTCAAAGTGTGGCACTATTATTAAATCTGCCCCAATCTGTCATGAAAAATTGAACAAGTGAAAATGCTTGAAAGATATTACCACGTAAAGTGATACATGTCAGAGTTGAAAATAGGGCTGCTACCTGAAGTCCAAAACTGGCTGCATCCTTAAAGGGGTTATCCGAGACTATATAACCCCGAAAACATCCAGTGATGGGGGGGAGGGGGTAGGGGGGTTCGGGGTTGGGGAGTAAACAGCCAATGGCAGGCGGGGATGGGGACAAGCCTCCCTAGTGTCACCCATGATACTAGGGAGGCTCATCCCTGTCCCCACCTGCCATTGGCTGCTCCCCCACGTCACCAGATGTTTTCATCCCTGCATGGGGAGAAGCACCAGCAGCAGTATGGAGACCAGGAGCGGCGCAGGGAGCGGGGACTGAGGTAAGTATAATCACCATGAGGGGCCTGGCATATGCGGAGGGGGGGGTATTTGGTCTTGGATAACCCCTTTAATGAGATTATCCAGGAAATGATAATGATGACCTATCCTCAGGATAGGTCATCATTAACACATCTGTGGGGGTTCCGAGTCCTGGAAACCCTGCTGATCAAATGTTTCAGGCTCCTGGCAGCTTTCCAAGCACAGCCCAATACATTATATAGCAGCAGTGCTTGGTATTGCAGCTCACCTCTTAAAGGGGTGTTCCCATCTCACAAATGTAATTTGTATAGTTAGATATAGCCATACTGATATTATTACTAATAGAATGTATTTATATAAAATGTACCGTTTAGAAGATTTGCCTATTTGTGTAGGCATTGTCCCACACACATCAGTCAGGCCGTTGCCCCTAGTTACGGCCACTGCGTCCATGTACTAGTGGTGGTCGGCTTGCTCTTGTTCAAACCCGCTCTGAGGTAACTGCTGTATTGTGAACGCACATTGCATGAGCATGTGGAGACACATCTTAGGGTACTTTCACATCTGCGTTTTGGACGCTACCAGTCCAAAACGCAATGGTCGGGATCCGTCCAAAACGCAGACTTTATAAATGGATCCTGCTCCATAGAGATAAATTGATCTTGGAACAGGATCCGTTTCTCTGCGTTTTGGAAGCGCAGACAAAAATGCTACAACCCTAAAATATGTGTCTGCGCATGTTCATGCAATGTGTGTTCACAATACAGCAGTTACCTCAGAGCGGGTTTGAACAAGAGCAAGCCGGCCACCACTACTACATGGCTGCAGTGGTCGTAACTAGGGAAATACAAATAGGCAAATCTTCTAAATGGTACATTTTATATAAATACATTCTATTAGTAATAATATTGGTATGGCTATATCTAACTATACAAACTACATTTGTGAGATGGGAATACCCCTTTAACTTCAGTAAAGTGACTTCACGTGACCTAAGAAGGTTTGGTGCTCATGGAGCTCCTAACAGTTGATTGTTGGGGGTCCCAAGAGTTTGACCCCCACTGATCTGTTATTGATGACCTATTCTGAGACTGTCATCAATATTAATTCCTGGATAACCTCTTTAAGGGCTTAAGCATATTGTCTGTTTCTGTTGTCCCATTTCTTTACTGATTTGACAGTGGGAAATACATCAATGCACTAGGGAACAGGCACTCATGCATTAGAATTAGTAACATGGAGACTGCTATCTGCTGTCTAAACTTTGAGTATAGTATATACAGTAGGTTTTTGAGGGCTGTTTTTTGGTTGGATGAGTTGTACATTGTTTTAACAAGACCTGTTATCTCATCTGACATCTGTAAATTTAAATCTTGCATTCCTCATGAAATAAAAAAAAATATTTAGCTTCTTTTCTTGGAACTCTCTGTGTTGTGCTGTTCCTTTTTTATCTCTAGTGGAAATGTATAAATTAATTCACCACCACCATTTAGAAATGCTTCTGGATGAGCCGAAGTTATGGAGAGGCCTGCGCCACTTAATAACTTTCGGTGGAACCACCTCCAGCTATGGGTCTAAATCATCGGTCTTAATAAATGTGCCCCTATGTCCTCTTTCATCAACAGGGTAATTTCAAAGGGGCTTTGGCCACCACCACAGACTTTTTCCTTTGGGGTATGCTCAAAGGAAAAGTCTATCAGAACAAGCCTGGCACTGTGGAAGATTTGATGGAAAACATCCACTGTGAAATTGCTGCATGAAAATGTGTCTGGCAGAAAACGGCAATCACTTCCAGCATTTCATGTAATGCAATCGATGACACATACATCAAGTATGAACCTAATTTTTTTTGTTCAGATTATTTTATACTAATGAGAGTATTAGAATATTTGGAGCCTCTTTCTAATGAATCTGCCTGAATAATATGCAATTACCAAGATATAGTAAAGATTTAAAGCATTTTTTAGTACCAAGTAGCAGCTTAAAGAGGTTCTCTCATGAAAACTATTCTATCGTTTTCAAACCACCACTTGGATCTGAATACTTTTGCATTTGCATGTAATTAAAAACGCATTACAGCTTCTGAGGTATTCAATGAAAACTATCTGTATATTGCCACCTGCTGGTTGCTATTTTTCTAATTTCTCTGTCGTGCTCATTAGGATGGAAGCACATACTCAGTTCCATCTTTCAACTTCCATCAACTGCAGTACAATTGGAGCAATGAATGGGAGAGCTCTGGATCTATGTGAAGTACAGGGCTTGTTCTAGGTTTGTTAGAAAGAGCTTGTCATGTGCTGTGTGATGTCTGATTTTCATTTTTTAATTAATCATGGGATATCCTAAAATACAAAGTACAAAAATGAATTTTGTCTGCGCAGGAGGTTGGGGTCCAACCAGCGTGTGTGTGTGTGTGTGTGTGTGTGTGTGTGGGGTGGGGGTTGAAGCAGGTGTGGGATTCAAATTTTTAACAACAGGTTCCCTACTCAACGGTGGACATGCAACGTCATGACACATCTTTACTAGAGATGAGCGAGCATACTCGTCCGAGCTTGGTGCTCGTTCGAGTATTAGGGTACTCGTAAGTGCTTGCTGCTCGGACGAGTATCTCACCATGCTCGAGGAAATGGCAACTTCCGCATCGTGCATTTTTGGCGCCTAAAAACTCAGCCAATCACAAGCCAGGAGACTCTGTGGTACACCCAGCATCACGTGGGGCCCTTACATGTCGATAGCAGGGGTTGGCTGGCCTGATCAGGTGACCCTGGAATATACTAGTGACTGGCCGCGGTGCTCGGCTCAGATGCTGTCTGGATGTCGTTAGGGATAGAGCTGCTGCGTTTCAGGGAGAGTGTTAGGGCCTGCATTTAGTTCTCTGTTAGGCAGGAATCACCCACAAAGAACCCAACAGCCCTTCTAAGGGCTACAAGACATTTTTTTTTGTCTCCTGGCTTGGCTGGCTGGCTGACACTAGTAGTGCAGCTATCGCCATATATAACCCCCTTTTTTTTTAATGTTATATCTCAGTGATACAAATCCATTTCACACAGCAGTGTGGAACCATTCTGTGTGTCACAGTTCAGCTGTCCACTCACTCCAATCCGTATTTTCTGTCCAGGTGACACTTTCTGTACGTCACTTAATACAACCAAGCAGGGTCGGACTGGAGTACCTAGGGCCCACCAGAGGAAATAATTCTTGGGGCCCACCATAAAGAAATATCTGTGTTTGTTATCCCTGTACAGTGACATCACTGTGTTTATTATCTCTGTACTGTGACATCACTGTGTTTATTATCCCTGTACAGTGACATCACTGTGTGTATTATCTCTGTACTGTGACATCACTGTGTTTATTATCCCTGTACTGTGACATCACTGTGTTTATTATCTCCGTACTGTGAAATCACTGTGTTTATTATCTCTGTACTGTGACATCACTGTGTTTATTATCCCTGTACTGTGACATCACTGTGTTTATTATCCTGTACAGTGACATCACTGTGTTTATTATCCCTGTACTGTGACATCACTGTGTTTATTATCTCTGTACTGTGACATCACTGTGTTTATTTTCCCTGTACGGTGACATCGCTGTGTTTATTTTCCCTGTACAGTGACATCGCTGTGTTTATTATGCCTGTACAGTGACATCGCTGTGTTTATTATCCCTGTACAGTGACATCGCTGTGTGTATTATCCCAGTGCAGGAAGAGGTAAGTGGTCTGTGTTTGTTTTCTATTTTTCAGGGTCGTGAATGCAGAGGACTACGTCGGACCAGCTTTTTTTTTTTTTTTTAATAAAATGGTCAAACAGGGGTCTGGGGGAGTGTTTATTTCAATAAAATGTTTTATACTTGTGTGTGTGTATTTTTTTTACAATACTACAGTTTTAGTAATTAGGGCTATCTACAGACGGCCCTGATTACTAATACTGGGCTTAGTGCTTGCCGGAATGGCAGGCCAGCACTAACCCCAACATCTATTACCTCGGCACCCACCGCCACCAGGGGTGCCGGGAAGAGCCGGGTACCCGCAGGACCAGACCTTCTAATTGAGGGTCTGGCTCTGGGGCGGCTGCAGGCTAGTACCATTAGGCTGGGAAGGGCCAATAACCATGTCCCTTCCCACCCTGGTAGTGCCAGGCTGCTGCTGCTGGTTGTATCTGGCTGTTGAAGGAAAAAAGGGGGGGACCCTACGCCATTTTTTTACAAAAATAATTAAATAATTTAAAAAAAAATGTCACAGTACAGGGATCGGCGTCTCATGCCCCCATCAGACCTCAGGTCGGCGCCTCGTGCCCCCATCAGACCTCAGGTCGGCGTCTCGTGCCCCCATCAGACCTCAGGTCGGCGTCTCGTGCCCCATCAGACCTCAGTTCGGCGTCTCGTGCCCCCATCAGACCTCAGGTTGGTGTCTTGTGCCCCCATCAGACCTCAGGTCGGCGTCTTGTGCTCCATCAGACCTTAGGTCGGTGTCTTGTGCCCCCATCAGACCTCACTTCGGCGTCTTGTGCCCCCATCATACCTCAGGTTGGCATCTTGTGCCCCCATCAGACCTCAGGTCGGCGTCTTGTGCCCCATCAGACCTCAGGTCGGTGTCTTGTGCCCCCATCAGACCTCAGGTCAGCGTCTTGTGCCCCCATCAGTCCTCAGGTTAGTGTCTTGTGCCCCATCAGACCTCAGATCAGGGTCTCCCCCCCCCTCAGATCAGATCAGCCCACCCAGCCACTTAAAAAAACATACTTACCTGCCCTGCCGCGCTGCCGCTGCCATCAGGTTCTGCGCTCCACTGTCTTCCCTGCTGGCGCGCACTATGACCTGACGCTGGGAGCCGAGGACAGCGGCAGCGCGGCAGGACAGGTAAGTATGCTTTTTTTTTAAGTGGCTGGGTGGCTTGGGGCCTACCGGAGGATCCTCCGGTCCTCTGGTGGGCCAGCTAGTTTCTGCACGTCACGTTCCCAAAAAAACAAAACTCCAAAAAAAAAAAATTTAAAAAAAATATTTTTTTAGTTGTTTTAGCTCAGTGATACAAATCCATTTCACACAGCTGTGTGGAACCATTCTGTGTGTCACAGTTCATTACACTCACTCCTATCTGTATTTTCTGTCCAGGTGACACTTTCTGTACGTCACTTAATACAACCAAGTCTTTTGCTGCCTGTCACGTATATAGTTTGATCCCAAAAATCTCTGTGCGACATTTGTCTGGGTCGCAGTCTAAATAGCCACCGTCAGTAGGGTGTCAGTTAGCTCTATCATAGTTTCTGCACGTCACGTTCCCAAAAACACAAAACTCCAAAAAAATATTTTTTCAAAAATAGTTTTTTAGTTGTTTTAGCTCAGTGATACAAATCCATTTCACACAGCTGCGTGGAACCATTCTGTGTGTCACAGTTCAGCTGTCCACTCACTCCAATCCGTATTTTCTGTCCAGGTGACACTTTCTGTACGTCACTTAATTAAACCAGACTGAACAAGTTTTGGCCAGAGCTGGTGCATCAGCAGCAACTGTTTCACATAGTGAAGCATCCGTGGCGAGGCCTAGATGTTCGCAAGTCTGGAGGTTCTTTAAAGAAAGTGAGGATGACCGAAGGACTGTGGTGTGCAACCTGTGCCACACCAGGATCAGCAGGGGTGCCACCACTACTAGCCTAACCACCACCAGCATGCGCAGGCATATGAGTGCTAAACACCCCACTCAATGGAACCAAGGCCGTTCACCACCTCCTGCGGGTCACACCACTGCTCCTTCCCCTGTGTCACTCGCTTCCTCTGCTAGTCAACCCCCTGCCCAGTACCCCAGCACGAGCGCCTCCCGCCGGAAAACCACACCTTCGCCTCCACGATCCTCCACAGTGTCCACCAATGTGTCTCAGCACAGCGTTCAGCTGTCTTTACAGCAGACGCTGGAGCGCAAGAGGAAATACAGTTCCACCCACCCACATGCCCAAGCCCTCAACATCCACATCTCCAAATTGCTGAGCCTGGAGATGCTGCCCTATAGGCTGGTAGAGACCGAGGCCTTTCGCAATCTCATGGCGGTGGCTGTCCCTCGGTATTCTGTCCCCAGCCGCCACTATTTTTCCCGATGTGCCGTCCCAGCCCTACACCAGCACGTGTCACAGAACATCCTCCGTGCCCTGACCAACGCTGTTTCTGAGAAGGTCCACCTAACCACGGATACGTGGACAAGTGCTGCGGGCAGGGACACTATATCTCACTGACGGCACATTGAGTTAACTTGGTGGAGGCTGGGACTGAGACTGACCCTGGGGCCGCTCATGTACTGCCCACACCGAGGATTGCGGGGCCTACCTCGGTCACGGTCTCTCAGACGTACTATGCCTCCTCCTCCGACCCCTCCTCCTCCTCCACCTCCTACTCCGAATTACCATCCGTGGGCACGGCGCCTTCAGTCGGTAGCTCTAGGCGCAGCAGCAGTGCCGTGGGTAAGCGCCAGCAGGCGGTGCTCAAACTGCTGAGCTTAGGTGACAAAAGGCACACCGCCCAAGAGCTGTTACAGGGCATCACGGCGCAGACCGATCTGTGGCTGGCACCGCTGAACCTCAAGCCAGGCATGGTTGTGTATGACAACGGGCGTAATAGTTCAGCGGTTCCTCAAGACATACCCCAATCTGTCTGATTTGCTCACCAAGGTGCGCCGCATCTGTGCGCATTTCCGCAAGTCGACCACAGATGCTGCTACTCTCAGGGCAGCGCCGCCTACAACTGCCTGCTCACCGACTGTTGTGCGACGTGCCCACGAGATGGAATTCCACATTAAACATGTTATCCAGAGTTTACCAGCAGCGCAGAGCGATTGTAGACTGCCAGATGTCAACTTCCACCAGAACTGGTAGTCAGGTCAGTCAGATTCCTCAAGTCTACAATGAGGAGTGGATGTGGATGTCTGATATCTGCCAGGTGTTGAGCAACTTTGAGGAGTCAACACTAGAGATGAGCGAGCACTAAAATGCTCGGGTGCTCGTTATTCGAATCGAACTTTTCCCGATGCTCGGGTGCTCGTTTCGAATAACGAACCCCATTGAAGTCAATGGGAGACTCGAGCATTTTTGCGGGGGACCAAGGCTCTGCCTAGGGAAGGCTGGGTGAAAACCTGGAAACCTCAGAAAATGATGGAAACACCACGGAAATGGACAGGAAACATCAGGGGCAGCATGCATGGATGCCTCTGAGGCTGCCTAATCCCACCATTACCCCAAATTCTCAGGCAACAGCCTGGTGGTTACCCTCATGGCAATTGTGCTCACCCAGACCAAGAAAGGCGAGGCAAATACCCATCACATGTTAGGGAAGCACCCAACTAGGTGCAACGAAGGTCCATCACCGCCTGCAGGTGACACCACTGCTCATGCTGGCACTGCAGCTAAAATCAAGTTTAGTATCTGTTCTTATCAGTTGCTGTGCCTGCTGGTGGTATAGTGGTGAGCATAGCTACTTCCCAAGCAGTTGATTTGGGTTTGATTCCGATCTATCGCAGGAGGCAATTCAGAATCAGTACAATATCTAATACGTCCCCTATCCGGGTAAATTGTTTGTAGAGAGGGCCTGTAGGTGGGGGGCAGGCTGGGGGGAAGCAGGTTTCGCTGGAAGAGCCAGAGGAGTGCCCCCTGGACTAGCGTGTGTGGTGGTGACAACAGCCGGAATGGAATTGGAAAAACTGTTGCTTTAACCCGTATGGTATCGATTTTTCTCAGTTTAATACCGTATACGTCCCCTATCTTGGGACCCTATATTTAATGGATTTTTCGAACACGGAAAACGGAAAAAGAGCTTGCTCTGGCCAAGGGAGTGTCTTTCCCACTGCAGCTAAGGGGACGTGTCCATGCTCTGCCTATCACAGGTCATGAGGCAGATAAAAGAAGAACAAAAACAAACATGAGTACAACTTCTAATACGTCCCCTATCTGGCTAAATTGTTTGTAGAGTGGGCCTGTAGGTGGGGGGGCAGGCTGGGGCAAGGAGGTTTCGCTGGAAGAGCCAGAGGAGTGCCCCCCTGGGCTAGCGTGTGTGGTGGTGACAACAGCCGGATGTATTTAGAATGACGACGCAGGACCCCAACTTAAAAATTTAGCATCAACCGGTACAGTCGTAAATTATGAGCTTGATCAAGTGTGGTATGTATTCTATGTATACTACTCCGTTTAATACCGTATATGGCAGCTATCCGGAAAAATAGTTTGGAGAGAGAGAAAGATAGGAAAAAGACGTAAATTGTTTGGAGAGAGGGTCTGTAGGTGGAACTCCGGAAAAATTGTGCTAAAAAGAGTGCCAGTTGGACCTCTAAAAAATGGCGTTTTTTGGGTCAGCGTTAGGCAAAGACGATATGGAGGAGGAGGAGGAGTAGAGAAGAGGAGTAGAGAAGAGGAATCGGATACATAAGTTATTTAAATCTTTAGCTGCTTTCCCCCGCAGGAGATTTGAATTCCGGTGAAATCCAGGCTTTGTTCATTTTAATAAGCGTCAGCCTGTCAGCGCTGTCAGTTGACAGGCGTGTACGCTTATCGGTGATGACACCACCAGCTGCACTGAATACCCGCTCTGACAGCATGCTAGCAGCAGGGCAGGCCAGCACCTCCAAGGCGTACAGCGCCAGTTCAAGCCATGTGTCCAGCTTTGAAACCCAGTAGTTGTATGAAGCAGAGTGATCGCTACGGACGTTGGTATGGTCAGCTAGGTACTCCCTCACCATCTTTCTGTACAGCTCCCCCTACTCTGCCTAGACTGGGGACAGGTGACAGTGTCTTGCTGGGGTGACATAAAAATGGCAAAAGCCTTGGAGAGCATTCCCCTGCCAGTGCTGGACAAGCTGCCTGCTCGCCTCCTCTCCCCCGCTACTTGGCCCACAGAACCATGCCCTCTGCTGCTAGCGGCGTCAGATGGGAAGAATTGTTTCAGCTTGTGCACCAGGGCCTGTTGATATCTATTCACTCTCATACTCCTTTCCTCTGCAGGGATGAGAGTGGAAAGGTTATGCTTGTACCGTGGGTCCAGGAGAGTGAACACCC